>CM064568.1:2408622-2544700 GCA_032716605.1 Paralithodes platypus
GTTGTGGTAGTGGTTATACAAGTGTGTGTGGTAGTTGTGGTAGTGGTAGTAGAAGTGTGTGTGGTAGTTGTGGTAGTGGTTATACAAGTGTGTGTGGTAGTAGTGGTAGTAGCAGTGTGTGTGGTAGTTGTGGTAGCAGTGTGTGTGGTAGTTGAGGTAGTGGTAGTAGCAGTGTGTGTGGTAGTTGAGGTAGTAGTGGTAGTAGCAGTGTGTGTGGTAGTTGTGGTAGTGGTTATACAAGTGTGTGTGGTAGTAGTGGTAGTAGAAGTGTGTGTGGTAGTTGTGGTAGTGGTTATACAAGTGTGTGTGGTAGTTGTGGTAGTGGTTATACAAGTGTGTGTGGTAGTTGTGGTAGTGGTTATACAAGTGTGTGTGGTAGTGGTAGTAGAAGTGTGTGTGGTAGTTAAGGGGGGGGTCACCTGCTTTTTGTTCTCTCCTTTTCTCTCTTTCTCTGGCTTGTATCCATGCGGCCCCATTCAGCCTACTATACTGTATTAACCCTTTAAGACGTTTATCCCCATTCAGGTGTCTATTTCTTCCTGATGAGTGATAGTTTTTTTTTAAGACATTCGTTCCATTAGTTTGGCGATTTTGAGACCTCTCGCCACATTTCTTTGTCTATTAAGACTTTTCGTGTCACTTAGGTGTCGATTTTTTTCCTGGCGAGCGATAGCGACTCTGTAACTTGCTACCGAAAAATGTACAAATGTATCTTGAAAGGGGGGTCTAGGGGGTGTTTTGTTAAGCTTGATGGAGGTCTAGCGAGGAAACTAAACAAAGTAATAAATAATTACATAGACCAAAAAAGAGCACTACCCCCTTAATGGAGTGTATAATATCAGGGGAGGTTTTCAGTGTGTTTCCTAGACCTCCATCAAGCTTAAAATTACAACCTCTAGGCCCCCTTTCAAGATAAATGTGTACATTTTTCGGTAGAAAAATTTCTCGGCCAAAGGCCGGTTCCTCTTAAAGTACAGGCTCGCGATCGCTCGCCAGGAAAAAAATCGACACCTAATTTGCATGAAAGGTCTTAAAATTGACAAAAATGGGGCGAAAGTTCTTAATTATGGGGCGAACGTCTTAAAATATCAAAAGCAATGGGGCGAAACATGAGGGAGAAAGGGGTCCAGAAAAAAATCCCTCAAGTGGAAATCTCCCCTTAATTAACCCTTTAATTCTAGCCCAAATTGTATGGTATTAAGTAGTCAATTAGTAGTGTAAGAAGGTCCTATGCTATTCAGAGGGTTTATTTAGATCGTATTTAATTAACCCCTTTGAGTCCTAGAAAAAAAATTAATGAAAATTGAACAAATATTTTTTTAGCTTTCATGTAGTACCTTTATGTGTACAGTATTTTACAAGGTGTTATAAATATGCCAGCTGAGCTTTTTTGAGAGTTAAGAGGAGGCAGACCTTTTTTTCTGGACCACTTTCTCCCTCATGTTTAGCTCCACTAGTTTTGAGATTATAAGACGGTCGGCCCATTAGTTTGGCGATTTTAACACCTTTCGCCCCATTTCGTTGTCAATTTTAAGACCTTTTGCGCCATTTAGGTGTCGATTATTTCCTGGCGAGCGAAAGCGAGCCTGCAATTTTAAGAGGAACCGGCCTATGGCCGGGACATTTTTCTACCGAAAAATGTACAAATTTATCTTGAAGGGGGGTCTAGGGGGTGTTTTTCTAAGCTTGATGGAGGTCTAGGGATGAAACTAAACAAATATATGAATACACTAATTAATACACCAAACAAACGGTCAGTCTCCCCTTAACTCTCTTAAAAGGCACCTTATTTTAACATGGTGGTTAAAGCCTCATATTTATTCACAATAGTTCCAGTAAGTTACAAATATATTTAAGACAATAATAATTAGCACAGGTAGATTAAATGCTTAAGAAAATAGTCGAATGATCTTATTAACCCCTTTGAGTCCTTGAGGTAGATTAATATTTGTGTGTCATGCCCCAGCCAGGGTTCGAATCCAGGCCAGTAGTGCAGCACTCCAGCACCTAAACCACTAGACCACCGCGGAGCTTAAAAGTATAAGGTAAAGAAAATCGTCTAATGGTAACCAGAATAAGATGCAAATTTCGTTATCGTACTGAAGGGGTTAATTACGTTATCGTACTGCAGGGGTTAATTACGTTATCGTACTGAAGGGGTTAAACCTAATGGGTATGGATTGTATAAGCAATGTACAGTGGCGCTAATAAGTCATGTCTCAGCTGTCATTACGTTTGGCTCGCTCTGTGCTGTATTAATGTCTGTCAGATGTTGAATAGGGTGGGAGAGTGTAGAAACATGTTTGTACATCTCACTCAAAAAGAAGAAATCATGTGTAAATATTGATGATACCAATTATCGATCAAAACAAACTTGGTGCCGAGACATGACTTATTAGGCCGACTGTACGTATTATACTTTAAGTGGCGCATCAAATCGGCAGTACCTCACTTGTCTATTATATTAATCAATAGAGATAAAAATGTGATTATTAAGTCTCTCTATCAAGTTCTCCCTCCCTAGTTATTCCTACTTCTTCCACCCCCCCCCCCCACCCCCCTCTCTCTCTAATATGAACCCCCCCCCCCCACCAACCAACCCACCCCCACCACCAACCCCCCCCCCCCCCCCCCACCACCACCACCACCATCCGCGTTCCATATCAAAATCCCAAACCCCCATAACTTAAGGGGGGTAGTGCTTGGTTTTTGGTATATATTTATTTAATTAATTTATTTTTTATTTTCCTCCCTAGACCTCCATCAAGCTTAGAAAACGCCCCCTAGACCCCCTTACAAGATACATTTGTAAATCTTTTGCTAGGAAAAATTTCCCGGCCAAAGGCCGCTTACTTCTAAAATTAGAAGCTCGCTTTCGCTTGCACGGAAAAAATCGACATCTAAAGGGCACGAAAGGTCTTAATATTGACAAAAAAATGAGGCGAAAGGTCTCAAAATCGCCAAACTAACGGAACGAACGTCTTAAACCCTCAAAACTATTATGCTAAACATGAGGGAGAAGGGGTCCCTATAAAGCGAGTAGTGCCCCCTTAACATCCTGAAGCAACGGACTTTTCGACAGTTTGGGAGTGTTTCTGGTTTACTAATTTTGGGAGGCGGCTTGGCTATGATGAACGAGAGACAGCTGTTGGTCTCTGCCAGCCAAGTTTGGGGCTGCATTTCTTCGTTAAAGCCGGTATCACACGAGCGCTTTTATAGTCAACATTCGATTATCAACATTTTTCTGGCAACATTTCTGGAATATTTTACACTGGTGAAGGAAACTAGACTGATGATGGATGAATTTAGACACAAGAAATATAATAAATGTTGACCTCTTAAGCTGCCAGACCAGTGTTGAGGATAAATGTTGAGGGAAAAAGCGCTCGTGTGATACCGGCTTTAGGGATGAGAGCAGAGAAACGCATGCAAGAGAAATTAGGTAAAGAGAGAAATGCATGTAAGATAAATTAGGTAAAGAGAGAGAATGGGATAATAGGAGAGGATTTGAGACGTGGAGATACTAATGTAGAAGAGAGAGGAGATACAGAAGATAAAGAGAGGCACAATGAACGAATGTGAGAAGCAAAGATAAGTAACACCCCGTTCTTAACATGAATCATCAATTACAAACCCCAATGCAGTTGAATAAACTAATAAAAGCATATGGTCCTCCCGGGATTCGAACTCGGGACACCACACCCAGAACATAAGCATATAAACCATTACACCACCGACACAGACGATAACAGGATAGCAGAATAGAACGAGATGATAAGAGAAGAAAAGAAAAGTGGAGAATATTATACGACAATGGAAATAACAGAAGATAAGAGAGAATAATGAAGATGAGAACAAAGGATAGGTAAGAGACGAGAGACGATACAGTATATGCTAAATTTGTAAGAGCAGTTGAGCTATGATGAACGGTTCTCAGCTGTTGGTGTGTGGCAGCCAAGTTTAGGGCAGTGTGTCTTCAGTAGGATTGAGAATAAGGGAATTAAGGGGGTACTACTCGCTTTATATGGACCTCCTTCTCCCTCGTGTTTAGCATATTAGTTTTGAGATCTTAAGACGTTCCTTCCATTAGTTTGGCGATTTTAATACCTTTCGCCCCATTTCGTTGTCAATTTTAAGACCTTTCGTGCCATTTGGGTGTCGATTTTTCCTGGCGAGCGATAGCGAGCCTGTAGATTTAAGAAGAATCGGCCTTCGGCCGGGATATTTTTCTATCGAAAAATTTACACATTTATGTTGAAGGGGTGTCTAGGGGGCGTTTTTCAAGCTTGATGGAGGTCTAGCGAGGAAACTAAAATATAGACCAAACATCAGGCAGTACCCCCATAAAGATAGGAGTGTGGCCGTTTAGGAGTGCGACCGTTTAGGAGTGTGGCCGTTTTAACCCGCTTCCAAAAGACTAATTCATCCATTTGATCTCTCATTGCACCACCTCCTCCACCCTCTCCCCTCCTCCTACACTCTTCCTACTCCTCCTCCTCCTCTTCCTCCTCCTCCTTTGTACTCTTCCTCCTCCTCCTATTTCTTCCTCTCTCCTCCTCCTCTTCCTCCTTTCCCTTGCCTCCTTCTCCTCCTCCTCCTTCCCCTCTCCTCCTCCTCCTTCCCCTCTCTTCCTCCTCCTCTTCACCTCCTCCTCCTTCTTCCTCTCTTGCTCCTCCTTCTCTCTTCCTCCTTCCCCTCCTCCTCCTCTTCCTCTTCCTCGTCCTCCTCCTCCACCTCCTCTCTTCCTCCTCCTTCTCGTCCTCCTCCTCCTCCTCTTCCTCCTCCTCCTCCTCCTCCATTCCTCTTTTCCTCTTCTTCCTCCTCCTCCTCCTCCTCTTCGTCTTAATCATCCATCTCGGTGTATTAGCATAAAGATCTCTTAGACATTACTCCTCCATCACACGCTCATCACACGCTCCTCTCTCTCTCTCTCTCTCTCTCTCTCTCTCTCTCTCTCTCTCTCTCTCTCTCTCTCAAAGCCTTCTAGTACACGTGAAGCAAGTCTAATTAAAGAATATCTTAATACTGTGTACACTATAATTGTGTACAATAAAAATTATTATGTTATACCGGCTTACTCGGTGGGTGTGTGTGTGTGTGTGTGTGTGTGTGTGTGTGTGTGTGTGTCAGCCTATATGTGTGTGTGCTTGTACAAAGGAGTACAAAGGTGTGTGTGGGACAGCCTGTGTGAGTGTGTGTGGTTGTGTGTGTGTGTGTATGTGATGTGTGTGTGTTATTATTTTTTTATTGTGAGTGAGGGAGACAGAAGGCAGAGCTGCTTGTAGCGAGTGCCTCCCCCAGAAATGAAAGAGTGACAGGGACAAAATCAAGGGACGTTCGAGCCAAAATGCCTGGACACACGGAGTTTGAAGCAATTTAAGTCATAGGAAGAGGGAAAGACTGATTCTGGGAGAGAGTGCCAGAGCTCAGCTGTTAAATAGAAGAAAGACTGAGAATAACGTTTCACACTTGGGTTGGAGAGTTGCACGAAGTAGGGGTGGGATTGTGTTGCAAGACGGGTGCTACGTGCTCTACGGAGAGGAGGTGGTATACACTGGGAGAGCTCTGAGGAACACTGATTATTATAGTAGCGATAGAATAGCGAGAGAGATGCAACATTGTGGCGAAGAGAGAGATATTGCAGATAAATGGTGAGTGGACGGGAGTTAATGAGACGGAAGGCTTTCTTTTCTGCTTTATCTAGAAGTGCTGCATGATAGGATCCTCCCCACAAAAACTCATATAATCGCCTAACTAATGAGGCGACACTTGAATGGGACGAAAACTCTTATAATTGCCAAACTATACTCTGTTTCTATTCAACTGACGGTAAATTGCAAAGTTCCCATCAAGATTTCTCAGTTATTTTGAAGACTTTGTTTTGATATATGGTGCTAAATATATAAACTTGATTTTATTATGATAGTACTTTCATATTTTGCTATTGAGTATTTTATTTTTGTTTTTTTTGTTTTTTTGAGACAATGAACGGAGGAAGGAAAAACACAGATAAAACAAAAAGGTCCATGTGCCTAAAGGCATCCTCCATTCATAAAATGTTTGTAACAACTGGATTTAAATTGAGAAACTAGCTGCTAAGGGATTCGATTTATCGTCAGCTGCAAGGAACATAGTATAGTGAAAACTCTCTTGTAAACTCATATACCTTCTGTTACCTTGTCGTCAACTAATCACACTCTGTTCCCGATTCCCACCAATTGTGCCAAGAGTCCCGGCAGCTCTTCCATTCCATTACGACTTATCGGGCCACACATATTCCCGCCAGCTTACGCGGGGCTGAAAGGTTCTATCACACGGGAGCTTATATCGTCAACTTTCTACGCTCAACATTTTTCCGGCAACATTCCTGGGATCCTAGTATCGGAAACTAGACTTAAGATAGAATAATTGCAAGGCCAGGATTATTCGTAAAGTTGACCTCATAAGCTGCCAGACCAGTGTTGAGAATAAATGTTGAAGGTAAATGTTCCCGTGTGACATACCTGCCTCCCACCCAAGGAAACTATCTCCATTAGTGCTTTGACTCCCGCAAATCCCTTTTTGTGTGACATACCTGCCTCCCACCCAAGGAAACTATCTCCATTAGTGCTTTGACTCCCGCAAATCCCTTTTATACTTTGACTCCCGCAAATCCCTTTTATACTTTGACTCCCGCAAATCCCTTTTATACTTTGACTCCCGCAAATCCCTTTTATACTTTATATACAGCATTTCTTTAAGGGGAGATCTCCACTTGAGAGATTTTTTTCTTGACCCCTTTCTCCCTCATGTTTAGCCCCATTGCTTTTGATATTATAAAACGTTTGCCCCATTAGTTTAGCGATTTTAAGAACTTTCACTCCATATTAAGACCTTTCGTGCCATTCAGGTGTCAATTTTATCCTGGCGAGCGATAGCGAGCCTGTAATTTAAGAGGAACCGGCCTTCGGCCGGGACATTTTTCTACCGAAAAATATACAAATTTATCTTGAAAGGGACTCAAGGGGGTGTGATTTTAAGCTTGATGGAGGTCTAGGGAACCAACTAAAAACCTCCCCTTAAAACTGAAGTACTAGGTTAGGGTTAACATTAGGTACGGATAGCCTGAAACTCGCAAGTGGTCAATTAGGTACGGATAGCCTGAAACTCGCAAGTGGTCAATTAGGTACGGATAGCCTGAAACTCGCAAGTGGTCAATTAGGTACGGATAGCCTGAAACTCGCAAGTGGTCAATTAGGTACGGATAGCCTGAAACTCGCAAGTGGTCAATTAGGTACGGATAGCCTGAAACTCGCAAGTGGTCATTAGGTACGGATAGCCTGAAACTCGCAAGTGGTCAATTAGGTACGGATAGCCTGAAACTCGCAAGTGGTCAATTAGGTACGGATAGCCTGAAACTCGCAAGTGGTCAATTAGGTACGGATAGCCTGAAACTCGCAAGTGGTCAATTAGGTACGGATAGCCTGAAACTCGCAAGTGGTCAATTAGGTACGGATAGCCTGAAACTCGCAAGTGGTCAATTAGGTACGGATAGCCTGAAACTCGCAAGTGGTCAATTAGGTACGGATAGCCTGAAACTCGCAAGTGGTCAATTAGGTACGGATAGCCTGAAACTCGCAAGTGGTCAATTAGGTACGGATAGCCTGAAACTCGCAAGTGGTCAATTAGGTACGGATAGCCTGAAACTCGCAAGTGGTCAATTAGGTACGGATAGCCTGAAACTCGCAAGTGGTCAATTAGGTACGGATAGCCTGAAACTCGCAAGTGGTCAATTAGGTACGGATAGCCTGAAACTCGCAAGTGGTCAATTAGGTACGGATAGCCTGAAACTCGCAAGTGGTCAATTAGGTACGGATAGCCTGAAACTCGCAAGTGGTCAATTAGGTACGGATAGCCTGAAACTCGCAAGTGGTCAATTAGGTACGGATAGCCTGAAACTCGCAAGTGGTCAATTAGGTACGGATAGCCTGAAACTCGCAAGTGGTCAATTAGGTACGGATAGCCTGAAACTCGCAAGTGGTCAATTAGGTACGGATAGCCTGAAACTCGCAAGTGGTCAATTAGGTACGGATAGCCTGAAACTCGCAAGTGGTCAATTAGGTACGGATAGCCTGAAACTCGCAAGTGGTCAATTAGGTACGGATAGCCTGAAACTCGCAAGTGGTCAATTAGGTACGGATAGCCTGAAACTCGCAAGTGGTCAATTAGGTACGGATAGCCTGAAACTCGCAAGTGGTCAATTAGGTACGGATAGCCTGAAACTCGCAAGTGGTCAATTAGGTACGGATAGCCTGAAACTCGCAAGTGGTCAATTAGGTACGGATAGCCTGAAACTCGCAAGTGGTCAATTAGGTACGGATAGCCTGAAACTCGCAAGTGGTCAATTAGGTACGGATAGCCTGAAACTCGCAAGTGGTCAATTAGGTACGGATAGCCTGAAACTCGCAAGTGGTCAATTAGGTACGGATAGCCTGAAACTCGCAAGTGGTCAATTAGGTACGGATAGCCTGAAACTCGCAAGTGGCCAATTTTGGATAATCGACTTATTCTGGCATAGTTTCTGGGCTCTTTTGCACTGGCATCGGACACTAGATTAACCCCTTCAGCACCAGGCTTCCTTTTATCCTTAATGTTGGCTAAAATCAGATGATATTATGCAGTTTAAGGGGAGATTTCCACCTGGAGGATTTTTTTCTGGACCTCTTTCTCCCTCATGTTTAGCCCCATTGTTTTTGAGATTTTAAGACGTTCGCCCCATTAGTTTGGCGATTTTAAGAACCCTCGCCCATTTCTGTCAATTTTAAGACCATTCGTGCCATTTAGGTGTCGATGTTTTCCTGGCGAGCGATAGCGAGCCTGTAATTTAAGGGGAACCGGCCTTCGGCCGGGAAATTTTTCTACCGAAAAATGTACAAATTTATCTCGAAAGAGGGTCTAGGGAGAGTAATTTTAAGCTTGATGAAAGTCTAGGGAATCAACTAAAATCCTCCCCTTAACGAGGACCTATGATACTCAGAGGGTTTATTTAGCTCGTATTTACCCATTTGATTAGCATAGGTAGATCACAAACTAAGGAAAATCGTCTAATGGTAACCAGAATCACACGAACATTACGTCATGGCGTTGAAGGGGTGTAGGAAGGGGTGTAGGAAGGGGTGTCTCTGCCACCGTCATTTAGGTGGCAGAGACGGACATAAAAGTTGATGGAAATATCGGTCGTGTGATCATTTCTGGGATATTTACCAAGCTGTGTATTATCATAGTGTATATGTATGTAATGCATAAGCTGTTAGTATGTATCATTAGGAAATACAGAAGATAGATAGATACAGATAGATAGATATATAGATAGATAGATAGACAGACACAGATAGATAGATAGATAGACAGACACAGATAGATAGATAGATAGACAGACACAGATAGATAGATAGATAGATAGATAGATAGACAGACACAGATAGATAGATAGATAGATAGACAGACAGACAGACAGACACAGATAGATAGATAGATAGATTGATTGGTATCGGAAAATAGATTGAAGATAAGAGTAAATTAGGTGGCAGAATGTATACCTCATAAGCTGCCAGACCAGTGTTGACAGTAAAAGTTGAGGGAAATATCGGTGGTGTGATACCGTTAACCAGGTCCACCTTCCCGATTAACCCTTTCGAGATCCGATTACGCATTCCTTTTCTGTTTTCTGGCTATTATTAAACGATTTTATTCAGATTAGGAAGGGTAGAAGGAAGTCGGAGGATTATTTGAGACAATCTCTACCCATATCATTATTCCCACACATCCTTCCGAAAACTGCATACAATCGTCTAATGATATCCAGAAATAAACCGTCAAAACGCGGCATATTCTTGAAAGGGTTATGCTGCAGAGTGAATGAGGTAGTTAGAGTGAGTGAGAGATTTAGTGAGTGAGTGGGTGAGAGCCTGAGTATGTGAGAGTGAATGTGTGAGATTGTGAATGAGTGGGTGAGAGCCTGAGTGAGTGAGCGTGAATGTGTGAGTGAGTGGGTGAGAGCCTGCGTATGTGAGATTGTGAATGAGTGGGTGAGAGCCTGAGTGAGTGAGCGTGAATGTGTGAGTGAGTGGGTGAGAGATTGAGCGAGTGAGAGTGAATGTGTAAGTGAGTGGGTGAGTGAGAGTGAATGTGTGAGATTGTGAATGAGTGAAGTGAGAGATTGAGTGAGTGAATGTGTGAGAGTAAGTGAATGAGTGAGTTAGTGAGAGGGTGGGTGAGTGTGTTATGAGCTCTGAGAGTTAAAGTGTGAGGATAAGTGAATTAATCTTAGTGAAAATATGATTTAGTTTGTCAATGGATTAGTAAATGAATGAAGGCATTAGCGAGTACAGGAACTAATGAGTTAATCCACGAATTAGTGAATCAATAAATGAATTAGCGAGTGAGTAAATGAGTGTGTGAATTAATGTCAGAGTGAATAAATGTATAACTGATTGAGTAAGTGAAAAATGAGCATGTGAGTGGGTGAATGAGTGTGTGTGTGTGTGTGTGTGTGTGTGTGTGTGTGTGTGTGTGTATGATATACCGTACTATGATATATATATATATATAATATGTCGGAGGCTAATCTCCTGTGTAATATAGCTCTTTATTAAGTGAAGCCATAGTTATGAGTGCAATTTGGCATTTTAATAATCTGTAAATAGATATTCTCGTGCTCTCCCTTCCACTTTCATTTCACTCTCTCTCTCTCTCTCTCTCTCTCTCTCTCTCTCTCTCTCTCTCTCTCTCTCTCTCTCTCTCTCTTTGTTGACAATATAGCTGCCAGGAGTCAGAGTCGGGTTGGGAAGGAATACTGGTAGAAGTATCAAATTCCTTCTTTTAACCCTCGAGATGGTGTAGGTGGTTGGACTCCCTGCCTGAACGGTTCGGTTCGTATCCTAGCCCTGTCAGCTATTAATATATATATATATATATATATATATATATATATACAGTATATAAGCTTGCCATTCACTTCCCCTTCTCCTTCCGACCGCTAGTGAGGCAGTTAGGTAGAGAAATTGTGCATTTCGTGATAAAAGTAAAATATTTGGCACACACAATCAAATAGTCAATATAATCAAAATTAGATATTGGGCCATCATAGGTTTACTCTACATTGGCTTTGGCAGCTCCCTTTCATTTACTTTCCATTAGAGTTCTTAATACCGACATTTGCCCCAAACTGTGTACCATGGTAGAGATGTCAAACTAGTCTCAAATGCCTATTCTGGACAAGGGTAACAGCTTATATTCAGACAATGTTTGGCTAATGTTGACCGTTTGACTTGTACTGGTTCCTGTAGTTCAACAAAGTAGTGGAAAATGGCAATATTACTTACCAATTTGTGGCATGATGATAAACTACAGCAGATTGTACTAATCAAATGGTCAACATTAGCTAAACATTGGCTGAATATAAGTTGCTACCCATGTCCAGACGAGTCATTTGAGACTAGTTTGACATATCTACCATGGTATACAGTTTGGGGCAAAAATCAGTGCTTAAGAACTCTAATGGAAAGCAATTGAAAGGGAGCTGCCAAAGCCAATGTAGAGTAAACCTATGATGTCCCAATATAAACAAAATAGTATATTGACTATTTGATTGCGTGTGCCAAATATTTTACTTTACATATACAGTTCATATGGGTCGCTGTGGTCCAGTGGTTTAAGGCGCTATGTTTCTTGCTGACCTTGAGCGGTCGGGGCGAGGGTTCGAATCCTAAAGGTTTGTTCGGCCATAGCGACGGAGATAATTGTATCGTGGCTCCTTCCTAACCAAGCTGCTATCAGCCTGTGTTAGCCTACACATCTTCTCACCAATACAAGGTGCATCTGCGTATGTACTTGGTGGGAAGCCAGGCACCTCACGGTCGCATGTGACCTCGTAGTTAAGGCAAAATAAGTATTGTACTGTACCTAAGTTTAAGAAAAACTCTGTAGATTTTAAGCTTCACGGCTGCAATGAACAATAAACTGACACTTATTATTATCTACACACACACACACACACACACCTTACTCCCCCAACACCACCATAACCTTGATCCTCTTATGATCCACCAAGATCCAGGTTACCCATAATGAACAATAAACAGTATATTATAGTCAAGGGAAGGCTCATTACCATATCATTATTCTATCACCATCATGTCATCACCTTCATGTCATCACCATATCATCGTATCATCATCACATTACCATATAATTATCCTATCACCACCATGTCATCACGATCACTACATCACCACTAAATCCCAACTACAAACATTATATAGCAATTTTACACTATCATCATCATCATCCCCATTAACAGCCTAAGTACCATCATTACGCCATTATCCTCCTTATCAAACACCAAACCATCATTGTATTTTACTGTACAGTCATTTGTTTTCTTAGTTACAGAAATGAAGAAAGATACAAATAAATGAGTGAGAATCCTGCATTTACTGTCTCTCACACAATATTTATGCATAATATATCACTACCAGTATATGTGTACTTCTATCTATCTATTGCCGGACGCCTCACACCCCTTCATGATAGGTGGCCATACACAAAATGCCCCCAAGCGGACCTATCCCCTGTAAGAGGGACAACCCGTGCCAGTTTACTGAAGGACTTACAGGATTGACCACTCAATTTAGGGTCCATCCGACTCTGAGGATCTCTATGCACCTTATTAGCACTATTTTTCTACATTGGTGTGCGACTAATCCATCCACTGAACCTGCTTCACCCTTATGTAAGCAGTACCGATTTGTATAAGGTTTACTCCCCTAGCCAGGTTGCCGACCAAGGCTGACGAGTCCCATCCACCCGAATTTTTATAAGGTTGTCTTTCCTAGATGAGTACTTAATGTAATTAAAAATAACGAGTAATTAAGGTGCGAATGTGTCCTAGAACATCACCCGTCCAAACAACAGAGCGAGAGCAATACAAACTAAAATGATCTCCAACTGAATATATGAATACTACTGTAGACCCCCACTATGTGACATACCTCTCCTACACACGCCCTTAGTGGACAATATATAACACTTGGGAAGACTGTATACCACCAGTGCCTCGTTCAACTATCCAGTCACGAAAACCTATAGCAATTTATTAAGTTTACCGCCCCACCTCTCATTTTTCACGAGTCTCCCCCCATACCTTCCCCCAGGGGCCTCGTTCCACGTTTTCTGTTGGCGTTTTATTGTTTACACAGGACATGTACACCCGAGGAAAAAACTATGTTTACACTAACGGTCTAAACATTGTGGAAGTTGGTCGAAATGTTGTGATAATACCTCAGAGACTTATGTTTCACCCGATTCATTCCGTTCACACAAGATTATATTCAGCTCACCAGTGTAAAGTTTTTTTTTTTCCTCGAGTGTACATACATATGTATATATGGCGTCATCATTTTACCCGAATGTACACACACACACATATATAAACACACCCACTCTCTAGCTCTAGCTCTCTCTCTCTCTCTCTCTCTCTCTCTCTCTCTCTCTCTCTCTCTCTCTCTCTCTCTCTCTCTCTCTCTCTCTCTCTCTCACACACATACACACGCAAAACCACCTGGGATTAAGGGGACATGGGCCGGTTTTCTGGACTACTTTCTCCCTCATGTTTAGCCCCATTAGTTTTCGGATGTTAAGATGTTTGCCCCATTAGTTAGTCGATTTTAAGACCTTTCGCCCCATTTCTTCGTCAATATTTAGACCTTTCGTGGTATTTAGGTGTCGATTTTTTCCCTGGCGAACGATAGTGAGCCTGTAATTTTGGAAGAACCGGCCTTCGGCCGGGAAATTTATCTACCGAAAAATGTACAAATTGATCTAGAAGGGAGATCTAATGGATATTTTTTTTATAAATTTGATGGAGGTCTAGGCAACAGAATGAGACAAATATACCAGCATAGACTCCCTTTTTCCTCCCTTCCTCCCCCTCCAGAAAAAAATATCAGACAATAAATAAAGCATAATATAGGCAGCAGCAGGAGACAACTATTATATATTTCATTAATTTCACCACAACACTAAACACCTCCAATGAAATTAATGAAAGCATATAGATGGTCCACCGGGTATTCGAACCTGGGTTATCACACACAAAGACTCCTTTTTGCCTCCTTCCCTCCCTCCCCTTCCCCCCCCCCCCCCCAAATACCCTCAACGCCCCCTATCTCTCTATCCAGCAAAAATCCCACCCACCAATCCCTCTCTCTCTCTCTCATCCTTGACCGACTTATCTCGGCCGGCGGGGAGATGAAAGTCAACTATTTTGGAAAGGAGGTAGGAGGGGCCAAAAATGTAATACAGTGACGTTAAGGGAGGTCACCTACTTTGTTCTCTTTCTCTCATTTTCTCTCTTTCCCTGGCTTGTATCCATTCGGCCCCATTCAGCCAACTGTATGGAGAAATCCGGCTTCGCCGGAGGAAATAATCCTGGGCAGGTCATATATTTAGAAGATACAGTAACAGATGGACACCTAGAGCAACAGACTGGGCACCTAGAGATGGAACTAGAGGAAGGGGTAGAGAGAGACCCAGATGGAGGGAAGAGATCCAAAAGTTTGCTAGGGTAGGATGGAAATGGCTAACCTGTGACTGGTTAGAGTGGAAACGTTTGGGAGAGGCCTTTGTCCTGCAGTGAACTAACACAAGCTGGTGATGATGAGGATGATGGCGATATAGAAACGCATCGGTATCTGACACACTAACACACACCCAAGATGATGTTGATGATTATGATTATGATGATGATGATAATGAAACGTATCGGTATCTGACATTCTCACTCTCTCTCCTAACCAGGCCACCCACCCACCTGTCAGGGATATAAGGTGAGTCTCCAGGCAGGCTATGAATACATTACACTTCATCTCCAACCAACTATATAGGGTTTTTGGTAAGGCGCCTTATACGTGGCATACTCCAAGCTCATACAAGTTATCGGTCATGGAACATTTGGAAAATATCTATATTTATATCTACAGTATCTCTGTCTGTCTGTCTGTCTCTCTCTTTTTTCAGTAGGAAAATATCCCGGCCGAAGCCCGGTTCCTCTCAAAATTACAGACTCTCTATTGCTCGCCTGGAAAAAATCGACACCTAAATGGCATGAAAGATTTTGATATTGATAAAGAAATTGGACGACAGGTCTTGAAATCGACTAACAAATGGGGTGAACGTCCTAAAATCTCAAAACTAGCGGGGTTAAACATGAGGAAGGAGGGGTCCAGGAAAAACAGCTACCTTCCCCTTAATCTAATATATATATTTCACTCCCAATACCTTATTAGATCTACTGTAGCCCACAGCAGGTTTCTCTCTCTCATATACTAAGGTTTCTGTTTTCACGGATGTACAAGGTTCTATCTATCTATCTATCTATCTATCTATCTATCTATATACTCAGGTCCAATCCCCACTTTTCCAAAACAAAAACAAATTATTATTATTTTTTTTTTGGGGGGGGGGACTCAAGACAGAGCCAGAAAAGGACAACACAACAGAAAACAATGAACACACAAAAACAAAACACAAATTCACACACATCTACATGTACAAGGTTCCTCGCAATATTTTAGCAACGTGTTAGTGTGGAGTGTGATGAAATAGTGTGGGTTTTGGAGTGAAGGACTTAAACATTTTAGATAAGGACAGGGTACAATTAGAGGAAGAAACAGAGAGAGAGAGAGAGATTAATGAGAATGGAGGGGATACAGGAAAGATAGGAAATAGACTAATGGCTAGAAGGAAAGAGGCAGAGAAAGAGAGAGAGAGAGGCAGAGATTAATAAGAATGTAGGGGAGGCAGGAAACATAAGAAATAGAGTAATGGATAGAAGAGAGAGAGAGAGAGAGAAAAAGAGAGAGAGAGAGAGAGAGAAAACCTTATCGACAGCAGTAGACCTCCATCTTGAAGGGAGTCTGGGTGTATTTTCTAAGGCTTAAGGGGGTCTTGGGAGAAAATTAAATAAATAAAAAAATAAATACACATATATATATATATATATATATATATATATATATATATATATATATATATATATATATATATATATATATATATATATATATATATATATATATATATATATATATATATATATATATATATATATATATATATATAAATCTCCCCTTAATGCTATGTTGATGGTATAATAAACCCATCTAACACAAGGGTTGAAAGGTAAATCCCTGTCTACATACCAAAAGATCTTCTACACCTTTTTCATACCCTTTTTATGTCCTTGAAATTTGACAGTGCAATGAAACCATATAGCACAATATGTAAATTACTGTCTATATTATACCCAATGATATTATATACCTTTTTCATACCTTCTTTTATATCCTTGATTTTTTACAGCGCAAGTTTAGGTCGTCTGCTTCCACCCTGCCACAAATGTAATGCAGCCTTTCTTATGTGGGTGATCTACATAGTGAAGTGGCGGGCCCGAGCGTTGAAATCAATTTGATATCTGGGCTCGTCTTTCGGGATGTTGCGGAATCAATTTAAGGCATGGCATGACAGAAAGAGAGAGAGAGAGAAAGGGTGTGTGTGTGAGAGAGTACGAGAGAGAGAGCGATTGTGTGTGTGTGAAAGAGAGTGAGAGTAGTGTGCGCGCGTGGGTGAGAGTTACGGAAAAGAAGTAAGAAGGACTTTAGCGTAAAAATAGAATACGCTCTGTGGGATTCCGTTTTTCCTAGTCGGCTTTTCCCAGTTGAGCATTCTACATTATGCATGAGAATATATTACCAAACTTTACGGGATGCTTCCGGGTATAGTTTATTTTAACATTTGTGGTTTACATTATATCGTATTAAGGGGGAGTCACCGTATTTTTTTTATCTTTCTCTCCTTTTCTCTCTTTCCCTGAGAGAAAAAAACGAGGTGGGCCCCCTTAAGGATTTCCACCTGGAGGATTTTTTCTGAACCTCTTTCTCCCTCATGTTTAGCCCCATTGCTTGGGAGATTTAAAGACGCTCGCCACATTAGTTTGGCGATTTTAAGAACCCTCGCCCCATTTCTGTCAATTTTAAGACCATTCGTGCCATTTAGGTGTCGATTTGTTCCTGGCGAGCGATAGCGAGCCTGTAATTTAAGGGGAACCGGCCTCCGGCCGGGAAATTTTTCTACCGAAAAATGTACAAATTTATCTTGAAAGGGGGTCAAGGGGGAGTAATTTTAAGCTTGATGGAAGTCTAGGGAATCAACTAAAAACCTCCCCTTAACTCACGATATCTTGCCATCAATAATTGCTGTCGGGGTATAACCTCACATAATAATGGATTACCTGTTACTATTATAGGAAGTTAGTGCGGTAACAGACAGACATGCAGGAGAGGAGTGGTTGATGGAAAACTGGCATTCCGGAGACACCTGGGCACAACAGACCAATCAGCGTGAGTGTCTTTTACCGTGTAGGTTATAAAATCTCGAGAGGATCAGAGGAGACTTCCCTTCTTTCACCCTCACCCACCTTTTCTATATTCATATATTCATTCATTCATTCATTCATTCATTCATTCATTCATTCATTCATTCATTCATATTCATTCATTCATTCATTTGAGGATGCCCCTCTTATCTAACCGTCCAACGTGCATATTTTAACCTCTTTCACCATCAAATTTCCCCAAAGCTTTTTTCAGGATCCGATCACATCCCCGTTTTCATGCAAATATCATCTAATCCCATTTTAGTTCCATCTTCATCACATTACGACTACTTCCAAGGTAACTGGGATGCATTTCAACACATCTTATCACAGTAAAATGACACAATTGACTATGAGGTACTACACGAATCTAGACCAACAAATATATAAACTCACACAACACAATCCTTAAGGGAGATTGTCCACTTTTTGCATGTATTCATTATTTGTCTAGCCTAGACCTCCATCAAATATAAAAAAAACATCCATTAGATCCCCCTTCTAGATTAATTTGTACATTTTTCGGTAGAAAAATTACCCGGCCAAAGGCCGGTTCTTCCAACATTACAGGCTCACTATCGTTCGCCAGGGAAAAAATCGACACCTAAATAGCACGAAAGGTCTAAATATTGACGAATAAATGGGGCGAAAGGTCTTCAAATCGACTAACTAATGGGGCAAACGTCTTAACATCTGAAAACTAATGGGGCTAGACATGAGGGAGAAGTGGGACCAGAAAAGCGGCCATATGCTTTCATTAGTTTATTCAAGTGCATTGGAGTTTGTAATTGATGATATGTGTTACTTAATCCTCTGGTAAATTGTGGTGGTGAGTGAGTGAAGTGTAAGAAAGTAAGTTATATGATGGATACATGTTTTTCATAATACGTGTTGCTAGCCCCAAACGCGCAGCAACTGTGGCTTTCAACCATCCTACACATCTCCTTCTATTTATGTACATCAAACAATATATAAAAAACAAAGAGAAATTGTAAAACCTTTTCTTCCTTTGAATTCCCATATATCCTTCCTAAGCTGTATACAATCGTCTAATCTATCTATCTATATATAGCCGGACGCCTTACTCCCCTTAATGAGGGTGGCCATACACAAAATTCCCCCAAGCGGACCTATCCCCTATAAGAGGGACAATCCGTGCCAGTTTACGGAAGGACTTACAGGATTGACCACTCAATTTGGGGTCCGTCCGACTCTGAGGCTTTCTATGTATCTTATTAGCACTATTTTTCTACAGTGGTGTGCGGCTAATCCATCCACTAACCTGCTTCACCCTTAGGTAAGCAGTACAGATTTGTATAAGGTTTACTCCCCTAGACAGGTTGCCGACCAAGGCTGACGAGTCCTATCCACCCGAATTTTTAAAAGGTTGTCTCCCCTAGAGGGGTTGCCGACCAAGGCTAACGAGTCCCAAAATATGCTGTCAAAACGCGTCATAATCCTCAGGGAGAGAAAAGCCACATAATAGCATAGCGAAAAATATTGTGAATACCCTGATAAAGAGTGATTACCCATCAGCTGTTTCCTAACCAGTCGGGGAGATTTCCACTTGAGGGATTTTTTTCTTGACTCCTTTCTCCCTCATGTTTAGCCCCATTGCTTTTCTAATTTTAAGACGTTCGCCCCATAATTTTGACGATTTTAAGAACTTTCGACCCATTTCTGTTAATTTTAAGACCTTTCGTGCCATTTAGGTGTCGATTTTATCCTGGCGAGCCATAGCGAGCCTGTAATATAAGAGGAACCGGCTTTCAGCCGGGACATTTTTCTACCGAAAAATTTACAAATTTATCTTGAAAGAGGGTCAAGGGGGTGAAATTTTAAGATTGCTGGAGGAGTAGAAAACAAACTAAAAACCTCCCCTTAACGTACGGTAATCAAGCACAAATATTTTTCCCTACACACATACGTACCCATTCGCTTTATACACACACTCTCTCGTGCACACAGACACTACACCTCCACACTTACATACATATAAACACGCACACAATCACTATGCGCGCGCGTACACACACACGTACACACTCGCTGACTCTCTCACACACACACACACACACACACAGGAGAGGCAGAGGAAGGTAAGAAGGATAGAACATAATGTTAAGGTAAGAGGGATGGACGAGAACCCTTACGCCCATCCCTCTTTGTTAACCCTATCTAAACCTCGGGGGCCTTTCTTCTTAACCCAGGAAGTGCAATAGGCCTCACGAAAGGCACGGTATGCAAGCATGTAAAAAGAACCACTCAAATACCGTGCCAGTGCCGGGAAATGTCTCAAAATTGTATGACACATAGAAAATAGTAGTATCTTCCTGTACCATATCCTCCACTCCCCCCCCCCCCCCTCCCTCCCCCCCTTTCATATCCACACCCTCCCTCCCTCTCTCAACTTGAACTTAAATGTTGTCCATTTATTAGCAGTCCATGGTTTAACACACCTGTTTCGCCTCATTAATATTGTAATTTTAAGACATATTACCCTACGAGCTTGACGATTATTAGATGCTTCGCCCCATTCAAGTGTCTATGTTTGTCTTGGCGAGCGATACCTATACTACAATTCAGAAGAAACTGGACTTCGGCCTAGACACATCTCTACCAACAAAAAATGTATATATTTATCTTCAAAAGGGGCATGGAGGCATTTGGTTTAGCTTTAATGGGTCTAGAAGCAAACTAAAAGAAACAAAGGTTACTTGGGTATTAATGGACCAGTCAAATCCCTTTCTAATATTTAGAAAACCATCACAATAACAGACCCCTCCTCCCCTCCCCCTCCGCCTAACCCCTCCCCTAGTGTGAGCTTACCAGCACAGTTAGTGTTAACGAAGTGAAAGAACGAAGAATGACAACAAAGTGAAGGAAGAGAAAACAAAGGGAAAGGAAAAATAAATATACCCGAATTCAAGGGGGTAGTGCTTGGTGTTTTGGGGCTACTTATTCATATATTTATTTGATTTTGATTTTCCTCGTTAGACCTCCATCAAGCTTAAAAAAACATCCCCTTTCTAGATATAATTGTAAATTTTTCGGTAGAAAAATGTCAAAGGCAAAGGCCGATTCCTTAGATAATTATAGGCTCGCTATCGCTCGCCAGGAAAAAATTGACACCTAAACGGCACGAAAAGTCTTAATATTGACAACGTAATGGGGTGAAATGTATCAAAATCGCCAAACTAGTGAACGAACGTCTTAAAATCGCAATTGTATGGAGAAATACGACTTCGCCGGAGACATTTTTCTATCGACGAATGTACAAATTTAGCTTGCTGTCAAAATAGAATATACTGTATATGCTGGCACGCTACCGCTCGTCAGGAAAATATTGACACCTGGATGGGGGCAAACGTCTTAAAACAGTAGGCTGAATGGGGCCGAATGGCTACAAGCCAAAGGAAGAGAGAAAAGGAGAGAAAGAGAAAACAAAACATGTGACCCCCCCCTTAACCCGTACAGTACCAGTGACGTCATTTTAAGTTTAATCTAGCTATTATTAGAAAATTTTATTCAGTTTCTAAAGTGCCTCTTCGAACTATCTCACTTAACCCCTTTTACTACCGCAGACCCTTCTTAACGCCTTACGAGCGGGCCCGTCAGTAACTTCTACTACCTGCCAAGCGGGTGGTTTTACCCTAAATGAGCTTATTTCCGTGCTCTTTTTCATGCATAAACAAGAGCCAGAGCGTAATACATTTATGTATCCCTGAAATGGCGATAATTGAGCTTTCCAATGACACCAGAACCATCCTTCTACGACCACGCGTTCTCTTGCAACAATCGTGCAAGACGAAGGAAAAAACCCTAAAATACGGTAATTTCCTTACATAATTCCCTGTGTAGCGAGGTAGTGAGTATGGATGTGTGTGGAGGGGACGTCAGTTGCCGGGACCCGTGCCGAACGGTCAGAGCCGACCTACGCTCCTCCCACCGCTCGTCTCTCTCTCAGAGCCAATTATTGCCCAAAATTGCACACCGCCTTAAGTCGGTCCCCGCCACATAGTCCTTTCTTCTCTAGACCGACTTAAGTCCGGTCCCGCCAATTAAGGTTTAACTGCACAAAATCCTCTAAATATAGCTGAAATCAAATATAAAAGACGTCACCGGTACTGTGCTGATTAATCAAGAAAACGAAGTAAACAAAGCATGAACCAAAAGAAGAAAGCAAAGAAAAGTGAAAAGGGAAGAAATAGAAAACAGATAGACTCAAAAGAAAATGCAGAAGAAACTACAGTATATAAATCCAAAAGCAAGGTACCAGTAAGCGATAGCAAAATAATCAATGGAAAAATAAAGCGAAAGAAAGAAAACGTACAATAAACGCAAACAAAAAGGGAAAGTGTGTAAAGAAAACGAAGGGAAGGAGGGAGCGTAGACTGAACAGGAAGCCTTACCCCCATCCCTCCTGATTAATGAAGATGGGATAGAGGTTGGCAGATGGGTGGAAGCAGGGGGGATAGACTACCTCTACCTCTTTCTATCTATTTATCCATCTCCACAGTATAACTATCAACAGAATAAGCATATAGTTAGTTTGCACACCTACTCTCTCTATATATATACTGTACAGTATATATATGGCCTCCCCAGACATTGGCAAAGTTTACGAGTGTTTATATTGCATTCTCAAGTGAATCGTGTGACTCAAATCGTGATAACAATAATGTAAACGTGTAAAACAAGGGAATTACTACTTTCATAGGTAGAACAACAAACAATGCACCTCGACACAGATCTGTATACCCCTTACAGTCGCAAAGTTTATGAGTACTATAGTGCATTTGTGCATTTGTGCATAGTGCTCTGTGTAGAGACCCGTGTGCATTTGTTTTGTTGGCGGCCATGTTTCTTGAGCCTGTCTAGCAGACGACGGCGTCTTCGCGGATCTTAGGGGGTTAGCACATCCAGAGAGTATTAGATATCTATGGTCTGAACAGACCTTAAACAGCCTACAGTCCCGAGGTTGAGACATAGGGGAAAATATAACATCAGTGTATGAATTCGCAACTCAAATTTACATGTACTGCATTTATTTACCTTTCCTCAAATCTCCGTCTAATTTTCTGCACAAAACTGTTTCACTAATTCCTAATCTATCCCTGGACGTGTGTGGCGATGTTCACAGTATTTGGTTACACTCGGAAAAACAATAAAAACCTCGGTCGAATACCACACATCCCAGTCGTCACTCCGTAATCAACAACATTTGACAGTCAATTGGAAGTCCGTGTTGCATATCATTATTTTCTACTAACAAAATAAAACTATGCATATCATGTTCGCGTGTATATCAAACTATGCATATCATGTTCGCGTGTATATCAAACTATGCATATCATGTTCGCGTGTATATCAAACTATGCATATCATGTTCGCGTGTATATCAAACTATGCATATCATGTTCGCGTGTATATCAAACTATGCATATCATGTTCGCGTGTATATCAAACTATGCATATCATGTTCGCGTGTATATCAAACTATGCATATCATGTTCGCGTGTATATCAAACTATGCATATCATGTTCGCGTGTATATCAAACTATGCATATCATGTTCGCGTGTATATCAAACTTACGTAAATAAATATAACTTGATAAACACTTGAGAAGAAACAGATAAAGATATATACTTACACCCTACAAGTATACGATTTACGAGACACAGCCTCAACCTAAAATACCACATCTATTAGGCAAGCACCGACATTTTAGACATTTATTTTTACCCCGCAGCATCCAAGCGTGGAATGCCCCCCCCCCCCCACCCCACACACACACACACACACACTCTCTCGCATAGTTAATAGTCCTACTCTAGATTATTTTAGAACTAAGATTACCAGTCATTATCTTGTATAATAATAATGTCGGTCAGGTTGGGAGAGAGGTAGCCTGACCAGGATTCGAACCCACTCACTCCAGGCACACCTGGGAAAGTTGGGCACCGTAACCCGCTCATGGCCGAGTGGTTACGGTGCCCGACTCTCCAAAACACACCTGGAGCGAGCGGGCTCGAAGCCTGGTCAGGCCACCTCTCTCCCAGTCATTAACTGCATGTATTTTGTATGTATTTACTCAGGCCCATTCCCCACTATTCCTTTTTTTTTTTGGGGGGGGGGGGGGGAGAAGGGGGGGTGACTCAAAACAGAGCCCGAATTGGGACAACACAAATGAAAACATAGAAAACACAATATCTAACTAATCTTATTCCTTCTCCCGATCCTGTTCCTGAACCATAATCCCCTGCACTACCCCCGCACATTATGCCGCCCTAGAGCGGCTTTCTGTAGGTCCCACAACGTAAACGTAAAGAAAGCGTTGTCTCGCCTAACGGAGTCCTGTAGTAGCAGCTAAAATATGTTTGTGTTTAACCCTTTCACGCATTTATGACGCAGAGGTTGCCAGATTAGCAATAAGAAATAGAATTCTCTCACTCTTATAATTACCTCTCCAAAATTAGTTTTCTGCCCACAGCTAACTCAAAGACAACTGCAGAGGTTGAAGTAACTAAACTAAAGGTTTCTAAATACACCTGATGGTAACAAAGGCTTTAAAGTATCCCCAATAGGCTCAACACAGCTAACTCAAAGACAACTGCAGAGGTTGAAGTAACTAAACTAAAGGTTTCTAAATACCTCTGATGGTAACAAAGGCTTTAAAGTATCCCCAATAGGCTCAACACAGCTAACTCAAAGACAACTGCAGAGGTTGAAGTAACTAAACTAAAGGTTTCTAAATACCTCTGATGGTAACAAAGGCTTTAAAGTATCCCCAATAGGCTCAACATCGCGTCATATGTCGGAGAGGGTTAAATAACATGGCAATAATCCGATATAAAAAGAAACAAAAACAAATAAGCAGTCCATGTGTTGAAAAGAGCGGTGGATAACGAGTCAAGTACCCAAGGACCCCCTGCTATACAAGGACGATCACAGGTTCATAATATAATAGTATTAACTAGCAATAAAAAACTCATTCATCGTACTGACCAACTTCCTCTTGCAACGCCCCGGCCGCCACATCGTCCATCCGTCCGTATAACGCCCGGCGATGGATGAAACACTCGCGGAACACTAAGATAATTGGCACACGGGAAAAACTGATCCTTTCGTCACCGCGGCGGGATAGGAGGGGTAATGAGAGAGGGAGACAGGGTTACCAAATCAAGTTCGCTAGATAGTGAATACATACCTAAAATCGCAAGAATAATGCTAACATATCTAGAATATCGCTGAAAATAGTTCAAATCTCCAGAATATCGCTAGAATTTGTGCTGCTATCTATCTATCTATCTATATACTCAGGCCCAATCCCCACTTGTCCTATTTTCCTATAGAATTTGTGCTGCTAGATGTTATAAATACCGCTAGATCTAGCGGGAAAATAGCTAAAATGGCAACACAGGAGGGAGACAGCAAACGGGATGAGCTAGCTACCCAGGCTGAAGGTCAATATTACGCCTAGATTAATACACAGGCTTCAACCTCTCTAATTAACTTGTATCAACTTTTAAAAACAGTGGCTGCAAGTGTATTTTACCCACATCAATTGCTCTAATGCTCAAAACGGCGCTAACAACCTCTATGATAAGATCAATTAAGCATTAACCAATATTTTAAAAGAAATTGAGATGCCATGTCAACATAAAAAAAAACCGCACTACCTTACAACCGCTTACAACACTTTCTCCAGGAGCCACTTGCGAGTTTCAGACTATAAGGAAGTTGGAGCCGTGAACATCGATATTAAACAGAAATACAATAATAATAATATAGGTTTCTAATGGATAAAAAATATGTTGAATTAGGTTTTATGTATTTATATAAGCACTACAACCGTAATTTAGATGGTAATTCTGTTAATTATCGATGTCTACAGCTCCAACTTCCTTATTGTTTGTAATCTACCTATCCGACTCCAATGGGTAAATACGATCTCAATAAACCCTCTTAATAACATAGGTCCTTCTTAAACTGCATAAAATCATCTAATTTTAGCCAGAATCCAAGATAACAAGGAGTCATGAGGCTGAAGGGGTTAAAGGTTAGTAATTGGAATAGTATAATTATGTTAAAGGTTAGTTAGATCTAATTAGCGTCATTCATTTACTGGTATGTTAATTAACGCTGGCAACAGGTGAGAGGATAGGTCATACGTCTGCCAGCTAGGTATGGTCAGTGTTTCCCTCCCTCCCTTCCTATTCTCCTCCTTGTTTCCTTCCCCTCTCCCTATTGCCCACCCTCGCCTCACATCTCCACGCGTCGTATCTAATCCCTCCCTTCCTATTCTCCTCCTTGTTTCCTCCCTTCTATCCCACCCCTCCGCGCCTCCCCACTCTCCACCCGCGTCGTATTTTCCCTCCTCCCTCCCTTCCTATTCTCCTTGTTTCCACCCCCTCTCCCTATTCTCCCCCACCCCTCCGCGCCTCCCCACTCTCCACCACGCGTCGTATCTCCCTCCCTTCCTATTCTCCTCCTTGTTTCCTTCCCCTCTCCCTATTCTCCCCCACCCCTCCTCGCCTCCCCACTCTCCACCACGCGTCGTATCTCCCTCCCTTCCTATTCTCCTTGTTTCCTTCCCCTCTCCCTATTCTCTCCACCCCTCCGCCTCCCCACTCTCCACCACGCGTCGTATCTCCCTCCCTCCCTCCCCTCCTCTCCTCTTGTTTCCCCCCTCCCTATTCTCCCACCCCTCCCGCCTCCCCACTCTCCACACGCGTCGTATCTCCCTCCCTCCCTCCTCCCTTCCTATTCTCCTCCTGTTTCCTCCCCTCTCCCTATTCTCCCCCACCCCTCCGCGCTCCCCACTCTCCACCACACGTCGTATCTCCCTCCCTCCCTTCCTATTCTCCTCCTTGTTTCCTCCCCCTCTCCCTATTCTCCCCCACCCCTCCGCGCCTCCCCACTCTCCACCACGCGTCGTATCTCCCTCCCTCCCTCCCTCCCTTCCTATTCTCCTCCTTGTTTCCTCCCCCTTTCCTTATTCTCCCCCACCCCTCCTCGCCTCCCCACTCTCCACCACGCGTCGTATCTCCCTCCCTCCCTTCCTATTCTCCTCCTTGTTTCCTCCCCCTCTCCCTATTCTCCCCACCCCTCCGCGCCTCCCCACTCTCCACCACGCGTCGTATCTCCCTCCCTCCCTTCCTATTCTCCTCCTTGTTTCCTCCCCCTCTCCCTATTCTTCCCCACCCCTCCTCGCCTCCCCACTCTCCACCCCGCGTCGTATCTCCCTCCCTCCCTTCCTATTCTCCTCCTTGTTTCCTCCCCCTCTCCCTATTCTCCCCCACCCCTCCTCGCCTCCCCACTCTCCACCACGCGTCGTATCTCCCTCCCTCCCTCCCTCCCTTCCTATTCTCCTCCTTGTTTCCTCCCCCTCTCCCTATTCTCCCCCACCCTCCTCGCCTCCCCACTCTCCACCACGCGTCGTATCTCCCTCCCTCCCTCCCTCCCTTCCTATTCTCCTCCTTGTTTCCTCCCCCTCTCCCTATTCTCCCCCACCCCTCCGCGCCTCCCCACTCTCCACCACGCGTCGTATCTCCCTCCCTCCCTCCCTCCCTCCCTCCTTTCTGGAAAAGAACGACTATAGCTAGTGATAGATCAATGAATAATACAGAGAAATGGGAATACTTGGAAACAACATGTCGTCGAATATGGGTGTGTAACAAAATACAAATAGTCCTAAGGAAACCGGATGGCGTGGAAATGTGAATCGGTTACCCCTGATCTCTGCGACACGGGGTCTTTGTGTGCTAGTGAATTATTGGTGTTCTGCCTCGCTATTGGAGTATACTAGACGCACTGCAACAATTGGGTTTAATGGTCTGAGCTGGCGGTGTGTGTGTGTGTGTTTGTTGGTGTATGTGTGTGTGTTGGTGTGTGTATGTGTGCGTGTTGGTGTATGACAGACATAATGAATAACTGACATACAGATAGATACACAAATATAATCACTGACATAAAGATAGACAGAATGATATGAGAGAGAGAGAGAGAAGGGATTCCAAACTGCATCTCTTTTATTGCACCCATCTAAGTGTCATTTATCTCAATGCACTTCTTCTTCTTCTTCTCCCTTTTCTTCTTCTTCTTCTCCTCCCCTGCATCATCATCTTTGCTTCTTCTTCTTCTTCTACTTCTTCTTCTTCTTCTTCTTCTTCTTCTTCTTCCATTCATTCGTTATGCATTTCTATTCCATATCCTCGTCTCGTGCATGCATATATAGACAAAGGCTGTCAGAAAACACACACTCGTTTTCACACGCACTCTCTTTCGGACACTCATTCACATACGCTCTTTCTCACACACTCTCGTTAATACACATTATTTTTCATACACACTCTACTTTACACACACACTCTTTCACCTACACTCTCTTTCACACACACTCTCTAACACACACATACACACACACTCTTTCACACACTCACTTTCACAAACTCTCTCACATACACCTTCTTTCACACACTCTCATTTACACATATTCTCCTTCACACACTGTAATCCACACATATTATCTTTCACACACTCTCTTTCTCACACTCTTTCACACATATTCTCCTTCGCACACTATAATCCACATATATTCTTTCACTCTCTCTCTCTCACTCTTTCACATATTCTCCTTGACGCACTCTAATCCACATATATTCTTTCACACTCTCTCTCTCACTCTTTCACACATATTCTCCTTGACGCACTCTAATCCACATATATTCTTTCACACTCTCTCTCTCTCACTCTTTCACACATATTCTCCTTGACGCACTCTAATTCACACATATTCTCTTTCACACTCTCTCTCACACTCTTTCACACATATTCTCCTTGACGCACTCTAATTCACACATATTCTCTTTCACACTCTCTTTCACACATATTCTCTTTCACACTCTCTTTCTCACTCTCTCTTGCTCGTCTTTACACATTTTCTCTTTGGATTTTCATTCATGTCCTTTCCATTCAGCGACCGGCAACTCAGCCAGTAGAGAGCCGCGGCGGTCGAGTGGAGAGCACGCTCACGTGTGAATCTGCCTGACTTGGGTTCGATCCCAGCCGTGGCGGACATTTAGTGGATGTGGTAGTACGTCCTAGCATGTATATCATGTTCGCACCCAGTCGGGGGACACCTCGACGACGTATACAAACTATTAACACACATACCAAAGCCATTCCAGCAGCTTCCTCTATCTACAACACCCCTCCTCTGCTATCTACACTCTCCCAGCAGTATGGTCCTAGTGTACTGTTTGATGGCGTAATGGGATTCCAAATGAAAATATAAGACCATTTCAACTGGTGGATATTAATTATACTGGTTGAGTTGGCCTTGGTTGAGATCTACTGGTTGAATGGTGTAGTGGTTGAGATCTACTGGTTGAATGGTGTAGTGGTTGAGATCTACTGGTTAAAATTATCTACTGGTTGAGATGGTGTACTGGTTGAGATCTTCTGGCTGAAATCGTCTACTGGTTGAAATGGTGAAGTGGTTGATATCTACTGGTTGAAATGGACTACTGGTTGAGCTTACATGGAACCTTTCCCCTTTCACTCTTTTTACCAGATCCACAGCAAGCCCTCCTCATTCCAGGGAGTGCGTTTGTTTACATCCGCGCGAATACTCTGAAAATACCCAAAGTGACTCGGATTTACCCAACGCGACTGGAATTTGGGCTGGGATTGCCCCGAAGTATTTGTATGACTATATTTTTAGTTCTACTCTTTCTCTCTCTCGCTCTTGCTATCTCTCTCTCTCCCTCTCTCTCTCTCTCTCTCTCTCTCTCTCTCTCTCTCTCTCTCTCTCTCTAAGCAAGGGACTGGAGTTTTCGCAGAGGGGCTCCAGTCCTGACGTTATTCTTGACTTACAGTGTGCTGGCTTAATAATCCAATAGGGTTGATAGCCTCTGAAGTCCTATTTTAACTAACTAACTATCTAAGCTTATCCCATCGCTTAGAAGACTGAGCTATGAGGACCGAATGAGAGCTCTTGATCTCTTTCCGTTGGAGACACGCAGCCTACTGGGTCAGCTCATTGAAGTATTTAAAATACTTAATGGGTTTGACAATGTGGATTATAGCAAAATATTTAGCCTCAATTTGAATACAACACGCAAACATGGCTGGAAATTAGAATTGAAAAGGTTCAGCACTAGTATTTGTGGAAACTTTTTCACATATAAGATCTGTTCTACCTGGAACAAACTTCCCTCCGAAGTTGTAAACAGTTCTTCAGTAGAGCATGCAGTTCAAGAAGAGAGTAGACAGCATTTTGCACAATCTGTAATGAGTGTAGTGCACTAAACAGTCTCTCTCCTTCCACTTCGAGTATCTCCTCGGAATAGACAGCAAGGTCGCTGAGATACTAACTATTCCTTGTAACTCCTTGAAATTATCTCCCCCCCCCCCTCTCTCTCTCTCTCTCTCATACACAATAATTAACTCATCAGATAGCTCTTTTAAGCAGCCTCTTGATTCGGACCTAACTCTAAGATAATACATAAGTTAGAGTTAAGCTACAAACTGTCCCTCTGTACATTTTCAGCCAACGGCTGCAATTATCAATACACCGCTTATTTGTATTATTATATTTAACACACACACACACACACACAAACACACGTGTATTTTCAGCTCATGAGGCTGCCATTCTTTAATAAACCGTTTATTATTATTATTATTATTATTACACACACACGCACACACACAGTAATCCCACGGTATATTAATCTGCACTGGCGTGTTAGCTAATACACACACACAAACACACACACACACACATATACAGAGAGAGAGAGAGAGAGAGAGACCCAGTAATCTCAGGGTATATTAATCTGCCCTGCCGTGTTAGCTAAGACATATCATCTGGAGGAATCTGGGGTCATGTGTATCCTGCTGAGCCTGGCAGTAATAACCAATGTACAGTCCATCATATAAGTACGTGGACCCCATAGATGTATATCCCTGGAAATGTTGTGTATAGCTGGCTATATGTATCCTTAAGGGGGTAGTGCTTGGTGTTTGGTCTATATATTTATTTACATATTTAACTTTAGTTTCCTCGCTAGACATCCATCAAGCTTAGAAAAACGCCCCCTAGACCCCCTTTCAAGAATTGTTTTTACATTTTTCGATAGAAAAATGTCCCGGCCAAAGGCCGATTCCTTCTAAAATTAGATGTTCGCTATCGCTCGCCAGGAAAAATAATCGACGAAATAGCACGAAAGGTCTTGAAAGGTCTTAAAATCGACAAACTATTAGGGCAAACGTCCTAACATGTCAAAACTAATGGGGATAAGCATGAGGAAGAAAGGGGACCAGAAAAACGACCCATCTCCCCTTAAAGGTTAAAAGGTTCCATTAGCGATATATCTATTATGGTGTGTGAATATAAACTAATATAAACTATTGTACGGTAGCGCTAATAAGTCATGTCTCAGCTGCCATTGCGTTTGGCTCGTTCTGTGCTGTATTAATGTCTGTCAGATGTTGAATAGGGTGGGTAAGTGTAGCGCTAATAAGTCATGTCTCAGCTGCCATTGCGTTTGGCTCGTTCTGTGCTGTATTAATGTCTGTCAGATGTTGAATAGGGTGGATAAGTGTAGTGCTAATAAGTCATGTCTCAGCTGCCATTGCGTTGGGCTCGTTCTGTGCTGTATTAATGTCTGTCAGATGTTGAATAGGGTGGATAAGTGTAGTGCTAATAAGTCATGTCTCAGCTGTCATTGCGTTTGGCTAGCTCTGTGCTGTATTAATGTCTGTTGGATGTTGAATATTGAATAGGGTGGATAAGTGTAGTGCTAATAAGTCATGTCTCAGCTGCCATTGCGTTTGGCTCGTTCTGTGCTGTATTAATGTCTGTCAGATGTTGAATTGGGTGGATAAGTGTAGTGCTAATAAGTCATGTCTCAGCTGTCATTGCGTTTGGCTCGTTCTGTGCTGTATTAATGTCTGTCAGATGTTGAATAGGGTGGATAAGTGTAGTGCTAATAAGTCATGTCTCAGCTGTCATTGCGTTTGGCTCGCTCTGTGCTGTATTAATGTCTGTTGGATGTTGAATATTGAATAGGGTGGATAAGTGTAGTGCTAATAAGTCATGTCTCAGCTGTCATTGCGTTTGGCTCGTTCTGTGCTGTATTAATGTCTGTCAGATGTTGAATAGGGTGGATAAGTGTAGTACTAATAAGTCATGTCTCAGCTGTCATTGCATTTGGCTCGTTCTGTGCTGTATTAATGTCTGTCAGATATTGAATAGGGTGGATAAGTGTAGTGCTAATAAGTCATGTCTCAGCTGCCACAGCGTTTGGCTCGTTCTGTGATGTATTAATGTCTGTCAGATGTTGAATAGGGTGGATAAGTGTAGTGCTAATAAGTCATGTCTCAGCTGCCACAGCGTTTGGCTCGTTCTGTGATGTATTAATGTCTGTCAGATGTTGAATAGGGTGGATAAGTGTAGTGCTAATAAGTCATGTCTCAGCTGCCATTGCGTTTGGCTCGTATTTTTGTGCTGTATTAATGTCTGTCAGATGTTGAAATTGTTGAATAGGGTGGGTAAGTGTAAGAACATGTTGGCATATCTCACTCAAAAAGAAAAAAATCACGTGTAAATATTACTGATACCAATTATTGATCAGAACATAATTGGTGCCGAGACATGACTTATTAGGCCGACTGTACTATACTTATACTACACAAAACAATCGCGTACGTTATTACAGTGACTTTGTAAGCTGATTTGGTCCCTGGTGGGCGGGGATAAAGGCTCAATTATCCCCCCCTCCCCGCCACTCATACGCCCTCCACTCTTACAGGAGATTACTTAAGGGGGAAGTAGTCGCCTGTTGTGGACCCCTTTCTCCCCCATGTTTAGTAGTCGCCTGTTGTGGACCCCTTTCTACCCCATGTTTAGTAGTCACCTGTTGTGGACCCCTTTCTCCCCCATGTTTAGTAGTCACCTGTTGTGGACCCCTTTCTACCCCATGTTTAGTAGTCGCCTGTTGTGGACCCCTTTCTACCCCATGTTTAGTAGTCGCCTGTTGTGGACCCCTTTCTACCCCATGTTTAGTAGTCGCCTGTTGTGGACCCCTTTCTACCCCATGTTTAGTAGTCGCCTGTTGTGGACCCCTTTCTACCCCATGTTTAGTAGTCGCCTGTTGTGGACCCCTTTCTACCCCATGTTTAGTAGTCGCCTGTTGTGGACCCCTTTCTCCCCCATGTTTAGTAGTCGCCTGTTGTGGACCCCTTTCTACCCCATGTTTAGTAGTCGCCTGTTGTGGACCCCTTTCTACCCCATGTTTTAGTAGTCGCCTGTTGTGGACCCCTTTCTACCCCATGTTTAGTAGTCGCCTGTTGTGGACCCCTTTCTACCCCATGTTTAGTAGTCGCCTGTTGTGGACCCCTTTCTACCCCATGTTTAGTAGTCACCTGTTGTGGACCCCTTTCTACCCCATGTTTAGTAGTCGCCTGTTGTGGACCCCTTTCTCCCCCATGTTTAGTAGTCGCCTGTTGTGGACCCCTTTCTCCCCCATGTTTAGTAGTCACCTGTTGTGGACCCCTTTCTACCCCATGTTTAGTAGTCGCCTGTTGTGGACCCCTTTCTCCCCCATGTTTAGTAGTCACCTGTTGTGGACCCCTTTCTCCCCCATGTTTAGTAGTCGCCTGTTGTGGACCCCTTTCTCCCCCATGTTTAGTAGTCGCCTGTTGTGGACCCCTTTCTCCCCCATGTTTAGTAGTCGCCTGTTGTGGACCCCTTTCTCCCCCATGTTTAGCCCCGTTGGTTTTGAGATTATAAGATGTTCTCCCCATTAGTTTGTCGATTTTAAGACCTTTCATCCCATTTCTTTGTCAATGTTAAGACCTTTCGTGCCATTTAGGTGTCGAATTTTTCCTGGCCTGTAATTTTAGGATGAATCGGCCTTTGGCCGGGAAATTCGTTCTACCGAATAATGTACACATTTATCTTGAAGGGGGATTTGGTTCTTTTTGTTTTAAGGTTGATGGAGGTCTAGCAAGGAAACTAAAACAATAATAAATAAATAGATAATAAAGTAACAAATATACCCTACCTCCCTTAGTAAATAAAGTAACAAATATACCCTACCTCCCTTAGTAAATAAAGTAACAAATATACCCTACCTCCCTTATAGTTAATAAAGTAACAAATATACCCTACCTCCCTTAGTAAATAAAGTAACAAATATACCCTACCTCCCTTATAGTAAATTAAGTAACAAATATACCCTACCTCCCTTAGTAAATATACCCTACCTCCCTTATAGTAAATAAAGTAACAAATATACCCTACCTCCCTTATAGTTAATAAAGTAACAAATATACCCTACCTCCCTTAGTAAATAAAGTAACAAATATACCCTACCTCCCTTATAGTAAATTAAGTAACAAATATACCCTACCTCCCTTATAGGAAATAAAGTAACAAATATACCCTACCTCCCTTATAGTAAATAAAGTAACAAATATACCCTACCTCCCTTAGTAAATAAAGTAACAAATATACCCTACCTCCCTTAGTAAATAAAGTAACAAATATACCCTACCTCCCTTATAGTAAATAAAGTAACAAATATACCCTACCTCCCTTAGTAAATAAAGTAACAAATATACCCTACCTCCCTTATAGGAAATAAAGTAACAAATATACCCTACCTCCCTTAGTAAATAAAGTAACAAATATACCCTACCTCCCTTATAGGAAATAAAGTAACAAATATACCCTACCTCCCTTATAGTAAATAAAGTAACACATATACCCTACCTCCCTTAGTAAATAAAGTAACAAATATACCCTACCTCCCTTATAGTAAATAAAGTAACACATATACCCTACCTCCCTTAGTAAATAAAGTAACAAATATACCCTACCTCCCTTATAGTAAATTAAGTAACAAATATACCCTACCTCCCTTATAGTAAATAAAGTAACACATATACCCTACCTCCCTTAGTAAATAAAGTAACAAATATACCCTACCTCCCTTATAGTAAATTAAGTAACAAATATACCCTACCTCCCTTATAGTAAATAAAGTAACAAATATACCCTACCTCCCTTAGTAAATAAAGTAACAAATATACCCTACCTCCCTTAGTAAATAAAGTAACAAATATACCCTACCTCCCTTATAGTAAATACAGTAACAAATATACCCTACCTCCCTTAGTAAATAAAGTAACAAATATACCCTACCTCCCTTAGTAAATAAAGTAACAAATATACCCTACCTCCCTTATAGTAAATACAGTAACAAATATACCCTACCTCCCTTATAGTAAATAAAGTATCAAATATACCCTACCTCCCTTATAGTAAATAAAGTAACAAATATACCCTACCTCCCTTAGTAAATAAAGTAACAAATATACCCTACCTCCCTTATAGTAAATACAGTAACAAATATACCCTACCTCCCTTATAGTAAATTAAGTAACAAATATACCCTACCTCCCTTATAGTAAATAAAGTAACAAATATACCCTACCTCCCTTAGTAAATAAAGTAACAAATATACCCTACCTCCCTTAGTAAATAAAGTAACAAATATACCCTACCTCCCTTATAGTAAATAAAGTAACAAATATACCCTACCTCCCTTATAGTAAATAAAGTAACAAATATACCCTACCTCCCTTATAGTAAATAAAGTAACAAATATACCCTACCTCCCTTATAGTAAATAAAGTATCAAATATACCCTACCTCCCTTATAGTAAATACAGTAACAAATATACCCTACCTCCCTTATAGTAAATCCCTTTGTGTCGTTACCTTAGAGGCTTAAGAGCTTATACAGAGGTCGGGGCCGGCCTGTGTAACTGATTAACTCTAATTAGGCACTGTAAGGAAGCGAGGGTATAACAAAAGGTGTATAAGATAATTGGATATATTGATAGAGAGATTTACCTCCCTATTCGTATATTCGATGGGTGTACTACCACCAATATTCCTTTGTAAGGGTATACTATTATGGACACTTTAAATGACCCATCTTCCCTTAAGATGTTCACCCCATTAGTTTGGCTGTTTTAAGACCTTTTGCACCATTTTTGTGTTACTACCAAGACTTTTCGACCCATTTAGGTGTCGATTTTTCCTGGCGAGCGATAGCGAGCCTTTAATTGAGGAGGAACCTGCCTTCACACGGGACATTTTGCTACCGAAAAAAAAAAATTATACATTTATTTCGAAGGGGGATCTTGAGGCTATCTTTTAAAGCGTAATGGAGGCCTGGGGAGGAAACTAAAAATATATTTATTAAGGGGAGATATCCACTTGAGGGATATTTTTCTTGACCCCTTTCTCCCTCATGTTTAGCCCCATTGCTTTTGATATAATAAAACGTTTGCCCCATTAGTTTAGCGATTTTAAGAACTTTCACCCCATATTAAGACCTTTCGTGCAATTCAGGTGTCGATTTTATCCTGGCGAGCGATAGCGAGCCTGTAATTTAAGAGGAACCGGCCTTCGGTCGTGACATTTTTCTACCGAAAAATGTACAAATTGATCTTGAAAGGGACTCAAGGGGGTGTAATTTTAAGCTTGATGGAGGTCTAGGGAACAAACTAAATACCTCCCCTTAAGTAAATGAATACACAGACTGATAAATAAATCCTTGCTCCTTAACCCTTTGAGTACCAGCGACGTGTGTTATCTTTTATTCTAGCTATATTTAGACGATATTATGCAACTTAGGAAGGATCTGTGGTAGTTTAAGGGGTTGATTGAGATAGCATGAAACCTTATTCTTGTTAGAGATCCTTCGTAAGCTGAATAAAATCGTCTAATCATTGCCAGAATATAATTATAAGGATTTCACCGGTACTGAACGGGTTAAGCAGGTGATATCGCGTGTGGTTTTCAGATTATGATGAAATATATATACCATCTCTGCCGGTGGTGGAGCCGAGGCCGCCAGTATCGCCATAATTAGATGCGTCTTGGTAAAGTTCAGAGGACTGCTGCCAATATTAACCATGATAAGACTCCCTCTGCCTTTGAAGGGAAAGGCGTTTGGTTGATATATAAGAAGGGCAATACCATATGCTTCAGAAACGTGGCCTTTCAAAGTGGATGATATCAACAGAATGGAACGTAACGAGATGAGAATGGTAAGATGGATGTGTGGGGCCAAACTGCAAGATAGGATATCTTGTGAAGAGCTGAGGAGACTTTTAGGTATCAAGAGTATCAGTGATGAAATGCGTACTAACAAGCTTGGATGGTTTGGGCATGTGGAGAGGATGGATGAACTAAGTTGGGTGAAAAGATTTAAGTCCGTGAACGTGGAGGAAGCTGCACCAAGCGGTAAACCAAGAAAGACATGGGATTAGACCTTATAGTCTAATCTCTTCATACAAACCACCCGGGATTCGAACCCTGGACCTTGTGATCAACAAGCACTCGTGCTAACCACTACACCACACTTTTTCTTTTGTGACCAGTGTGGTGTAGTGGTTAGCACGAGTGCCTGTTGATCACAAGGTCCAGGGTTCGAATCCCGGGTGGTTTGTATAAGTTTTTTCTCAAGTGGCATTACTTGATTTAAAGATCTTATCGTCTAGTCTTGAATTTAAAAATCTGACAAGTGAGGCAGCTCTGAAAAGAGCTGCCTGGAGCGCCGCCATTAGGACATAAACCCGGAATCTCACTGGGTGTGGAACACTCAATCTGTAATTATGTATGTGAGTATGTGCAGTGTATCAAAGCCATCAAATATAAGGATAGAAAGGTATATCACTAACAATATACCCAATGATTAAATACTGTACATATTTCTAATACCTACAGTGCATATTACAGCCAGATTATAATGAAAAAGACGTCATACTGTTCTCAGATAAACACAATCCCATGGTGGGAATAGAATAAGCTACCACAATAATATATACTAAAGCATATCTAAAACAATTACGTATAACTGTTCTGGCCTTGCCTGGAGAGAAGTGTAGGAGGTAACTGGCCTCAGCAGATTAAACGCCTATATACTGTATATACTGTATATATAACAGTTTGTCATTGGATGTGAGCTATGGTAATATACTTGCTTATCATATTTATCAACTATAGGTCGGCCGATCATATAATAGATCATATAATAGATCATATAATAGATCATATCCGCGTTTGACACCATGGAGAGAATATATTACACATTATTGACATATCCTATTAATATATATTAAATTGTGTCCAATTGCCATAAGGGGGTAGTGCTTGGTTTTTGGTCCATATGTTTATTTACTTATTTATTTTTGAGTTTCTTCGCTAGACCTCCATCCAGCTTAGAAAAACACCCCCTAGACCCACTTTCAAGATAAATTTGTAAATTTCCCGGCCGAAGGCCGTTTACTTCTAAAATTAGAGGCTCGCTTTCGCTCGCCAGGAAAAAATCGATACCTAAATGGCACGAAAGGTCTTAATATTGATCAAAACAATTAGGCGAAATGTCTCAAAATCGCCAAACCAACGGAAAGAACGTCTTAAAACCTCAAAACTAATATGCTAAACATGAGGGAGAAGGGGGTCCATAAAAAGCGAGTACTACCCCCTTAATGCCACCTCCCCTCAACCACTCCATACAGGTGAGCAATATCCGTATGATGTTGCACATGACTTTTATAGCTTACGTTTAGCTGCTCATCAGTTAACCCATAGAGTACCAGGGACGTTCTTTTATAGCTTACGTTTAGCTGCTCATCAGTTAACCCATAGAGTACCAGGGACGTTCTTTTATAGCTTACGTTTAGCTGCTCATCAGTTAACCCATAGAGTACCAGGGACGTTCTTTTATAGCTTACGTTTAGCTGCTCATCAGTTAACCCATAGAGTACCAGGGACGTTCTTTTATAGATTACGTTTAGCTGCTCATCAGTTAACCCATAGAGTACCAGGGACGTTCTTTTATAGCTTACGTTTAGCTGCTCATCAGTTAACCCATAGAGTACCAGGGACGTTCTTTTATAGCTTACGTTTAGCTGCTCATCAGTTAACCCATAGAGTACCAGGGACGTTCTTTTATAGCTTACGTTTAGCTGCTCATCAGTTAACCCATAGAGTACCAGGGACGTTCTTTTATAGATTACGTTTAGCTGCTCATCAGTTAACCCATAGAGTACCAGGGACGTTCTTTTTATCATATTTTGGTAACTAGTAGGAGATATGATTCAGCTTAGGAAGGGTCTCTAGCAATAATAAGGCTAATTCAAACTATCTCAAGCCACCCTTTAACTACTACAAATCCTTCGTAAGTTGCATACTATTGTCTAAATATAGCTAGAATACAATATAACACACGTCGCTGGTAGTCAAAGGGTTAATATAGCTATAATACAATATAACACACGTCGCTGGTAGTCAAAGGGTTAATATAGCTATAATACAATATAACACACGTCGCTGGTAGTCAAAAGGTTAATCATTCACGAATTCTGAAAGGATATTCTTCCTAGGTTATTTGAGGCATATTTTTGGAATAGATCTGACATAAGAAGTTCAACTGAGGTTGGCATACTCCAAGGATTTCATTACTCAAAAAATCTAATATTTGTATTATTGAAAGTTGTGTATGATTCAAGTGGGATATATGATATGTCTATTATATAAATTTATATTTTTAGTTTATAGATAGATAGACTGATTGATGTGTATATATATATATATATATATATATATATATATATATATATATATATATATATATATATATATACTGTAACAGTTTTATTAATACACCCTGTGTATGGAAATGAGAGAGAGAGAGAGAGAGAGAGAGAGAGAGAGAGAGAGAGAGAGAGAGAGAGAGAGAGAGAGAGAGAGAGAGAGAGAGAGAGAGAGAGATCAACATTATACCCTAGTCACTAATACGCAGTGTGAGAACAGTGATATATTACTGCTAGGAGAGAGAGAACACAGACAGGAGGCCGGGATTAATTTCACAGAATAGTAGGTACGGTGAAGCTAATTACTGTGACAGGTGTTGGGGGGGGGGGGGGGGGAATGGTGCCTATAGTGTCTTTAAGAGAGAGAGAGAGAGAGAGAGAGAGAGAGAGAGAGAGAGAGAGAGAGAGAGAGAGAGAGAGAGAGAGAGAGACAGGGGGGGGGGGGGTAGTTTGGGTCCTGTCTTATAATGTAGGCGAGGTACAGAGGGGGTTGTTTGGGTTTCTTTGGGGCTTTTGTGATGGGTTTGGTTTCAAGGGTCAAAAGGTCATTAGGGTTTTGGGATGGGCAGTAGATGATTGTTTATACAGGTTTGGGTCTTACTTTTATGTTTTGCACACACACACACACACACACACACACACACACACACACACACACACACACACACACATTAAGACGCTGGGTGAAAACAGGATATTAGCTCCAGACGGGCTCATCACAACAATATAACCAACTGTTGTTATCACCGAGACAGTTTGGTTTATTAGGCCGAAGGAACAACTCAACCAGTAGACCATTTCAACCAGTAGCTCTCAACCAGTACCAACGCAAACAATACTCTTAGGTTGGGTTAGGTCGATTAGTGCCTCTCAACCAGTACCAACTCAAACAATATTTTTAGGTTGGGTTAGGTCGATTAGTGCCTCTCAACCAGTACCAACTCAAACAATATTTTTAGGTTGGCTTAGGTCGATTGGTGCCTCTCAACCAGTACCAACTCAAACAATATTTTTAGGTTGGCTTAGGTCGATTGGTGCCTCTCAACCAGTACCAACTCAACAATATTTTTAGGTTGGCTTAGGTCGATTGTGCCTCTCAACCAGTACCAACTCAAACAATATTTTTAGGTTGGCTTAGGTCGATTGGTGCCTCTCAACCAGTACCAACTCAAACAATATTTTTAGGTTGGGTTAGGTCGATTGGTGCCTCTCAACCAGTACCAACTCAAACAATATTTGTAGGTTGGGTTAGGTCGATTGGTGCCTCTCATCCAGTACCAACTCAAACAATATTTTTAGGTTGGCTTAGGTCGATTGGTGCCTCTCAACCAGTACCACTCAAACAATATTTTTAGGTTGGCTTAGGTCGATTGGTGCCTCTCAACCAGTACCAACTCAAACAATATTTTTAGGTTGGGTTAGGTCGATTGGTGCCTCTCAACCAGTACCAACTCAAACAATATTTGTAGGTTGGCTTAGGTCAATTGGTGCCTCTCAACCAGTACCAACTCAAACAATATTTTTAGGTTGGCTTAGGTCGATTGGTGCCTCTCAACCAGTACCAACTCAAACAATATTTTTAGGTTGGCTTAGGTCGATTGGTGCCTCTCAACCAGTACCAACTCAAACAATATTTTTAGGTTGGCTTAGGTCGATTGGTGCCTCTCAACCAGTACCAACTCAAACAATACTATAAAGTTGGGGTAGGTGAAGCTCAGCAAAGTGGCTCTCAACCAGTACCAACTCAACCAATACTGTTAGGGTAGATCAAGTTAGGATAACCCTTCCACTTGGCACTGGTTTAAGGGGGGATGGTTCACATTTGGCCCTGGTTTAAGGGGGGATGGTTCACATTTGGCACTGGTTAAGGGGATGGTTCACATTTGGCACTGTTTAAGGGGGGATGGTTCACATTTGGCACTGGTTTAAGGGGGGATGGTTCACATTTGGCACTGGTTTAAGGGGGGATGGTTCACATTTGGCACTGGTTTAAGGGGGGATGGTTCACATCTGGCACTGTTTAAGGGGGATGGTTCACATTTGGCACTGGTTTAAGGGGGATGGTTCACATTTGGCACTGGTTTAAGGGGGGATGGTTTCATTTGGCACTGGTTTAAGGGGGGATGGTTCACATTTGGCACTGGTTTAAGGGGGAGGTTTCACATTTGGCACTGATTTACGGGGGGATGGTTCACATTTGGCACTGGTTTAAGCGGGGATGGTTCACATTTGGCAGTGGTCTTAAGGGGAGGGTCCACATTTGGCACTGGTTTAAGGGGGGACGGTTCACATTTGGCACTGGTTTAAGGGGGGGATTCACATTTGGCACTGGTTTAAGGCGGGATGGTTCACATTTGGCACTCATTTAAGGGGGATGGTTCACATTTGGCACTGGTTTAAGGGGGGATGGTTCACATTTGGCACTGGTTTAAGGGGATGGTTCACATTTGGCACTGGTTTAAGGGGATGGTTCACATTTGGCACTGGTTTAAGGGTGGATGGTTCACAGTTGGCACTGGTTTAAGGGGGGATGGTTCACATTTGGCACTGGTTTAAGGGGGGATGGTTCACATTTGGCACTGGTTTAAGGGGGGATGGTTCACATTTGGCACTGGTTTAAGGGGGGATGGTTCACATTTGGCACTGGTTTAAGGGGGGATGGTTCACATTTTGGGCGATTTTTGCATGTATTAATTATTTTTCTAGTTTCCTCCCTAGACCTCCATCAAATTTAAAAAAAAAACATCCATTAGATCCCCCTTCTAGATCAATTTGTACATTTTTCGGTAGAAAAAAATTCCGGCCAAAGGCCGGTTCTTCCAACATTACAGGCTCACTATCGTTCGCCAGGGAAACAATCGACACCTAAATAGCACGAAAGGTCTAAATATTAACGAAGAAATGGGGCGAAAGGTCTTAAAATCGACTAACTAATGGGGCAAACATCTTAACATCTGAAAACTAATGGGGCTAAACTTGAGGGAGAAAGTGGTCCAGAAAACCAGCCCTGGTTGATCTGGTACTGGTTGAAATGGTCTACTGGTTAATATGATCTACTGGTTGAGATGTCCGGGAACCAATGATCAACTTTTCTTATACATTAATTTCGTATAAATTCATCTCTTATAAATTAATTTGGTATATATTCATATATCATACATGGTCGGCCCAGGTCCTGTTAGCCTCTTATACAATGATCTCGTACACCTTAATCACCCTAATGATCTCACGTGTTCTCGTACACCTTAATCACCCTAATGATCTCACGTGTTCTCGTACACCTTAATCACCCTAATGATCTCACGTGTAGGGTCTTGAAGGGTATCAGGTGAAGGCATTGAGGGATAAGCCTTTACAAAGGATCCTCCCAGCTACTTTCTACTTTTCCCTTTTTTTATGAACTGAAGAGTGTAGAGAGGGGATAAAGGGTGTTGGACAGAGAGGAAGCTGTTGGAGTGGCTTTGTTATGTGTGTTATTAGTCTATATACGTCGTCGAGCATGTGAGGCTTACTAATGAACAGACAAAGTAATTGATAATGAACATAGAAGGGTACAATAACGACCTGTAATAAGGAAACACTCGAAGGAATCTGTATTGAGACCAAGCGAGGCAAAACAACACACTCGATGTAATTTGTATTGACACCAGACGAGGCATCATAATTCACAATAGACACACATTCATTGCACTGTGTTGCATCCAAGATAGCTATAAATATATATATATATATCTAACGGAATGAACGTCTTAAAACCTCAAAACTAATATGCTAAACATGAAGGAGAAGGGGTCCAGAAAAAGCAGATGACCCCCCTTAAGGGGAGGTTTTTAGTGTGTTTCTTAGACTTCCATCAAGCTTGAAATTACACCCCCTTGACTTCCTTTCAAGATAAATGTGTACATTTTTCGGTAGAAAAATGTCCCGGCCGAAGGCCGATTCCTCTTAAATTACAGGCTCGCTATCGCTCGCCAGGAAAATCGACACCTAAATGGCACGAAAGGTCTTAAAAGTGACATAAATGGGGCGAAAGTTCTTTAAAACGCCAAACTAATGGGGCGAACGTCTTAAAAGCTCAAAAGCAATGGGGCTAAACATGAGGGAGAAAGGGGTAAAGAAAATAATCCCTTAAGTGGAAATCTCCCCATAAGGTATGTATAGGTAACCCCACACTGAGGCTGGCAGGTGTAGGATGTTGCTCAGCGTGTGTTGTTGTGGTGGTGGCAATAACAGGAGGTGGTTATATAGGGAACACTTCACGACAGGTTAGGTAGATTAGTACCCCCCCCCCCTCCCTACCCCCCCATCCTCTCCTTCCTAACCCGCTATCCCCTCCCCCCCCCCCCCCCCTTCTTCAACCCGTCCCACTCTCAAAGTCTTATAACAAGGGATGTGGATGTCAGCTACAGTAACGCTAACCCAAAGTTAATGCTATCTATTCAGGTACCAAATGATGGTACTGACCAAGTTGCATTCCGATATTTATATTCGTTCTCGATCTAATGTTTGCTAACACACTGAGAGGTACACACAAACAGCACCCACACACCCACACACAAATGAAGGCCAGTTTCCCGCCAATAGAGCCCCCCCCCCCCCCCCCCTTCCCGGGTGTTTGTGGAGGAGAGCAGCTAACTCCATCAGTGTGTTGTGTAGCCATGAGGGGAGATAACAGGATATGTGTGTGTGTGTGTGTGTGGGGGGGGGGGGGGGGGGACTGGGCGATGGGGAGGTTCAGTAGATTAGTGTCTTTCTTTCTCTCGTCTACCTGTCTTGCTCTACCTCTAGCTCTCTCTCTCTCTCTCTCTCTCAAAGAGTGGAATAGTGTACCTAAGGAGGTGGTCGATATAACTCAATCTCTCTCTCACTCTCCCTCTCACTCTCTCTCACTGAACCTCCTATAGTTTTCCTATGTTTATGGTGGCACCCCTTTCAGTTCTGGGACCACCCTTTGTTATCCTCGTGTTGACCCTAGCATAGCCTTTCTTTTGTTTACACGCCTCTATATTCTGCATGTGACCCTTCTCTCACTTTATTGGGTGTGTGGGTGTGTGTGTGTGTGTGAGAGAGAGAGTGTGTGTGTTTTAATACGTGTGTGTGGATGTTTGTAAAGAATCTATGTGTGTATAAGTGTGTGTGAGGAGTTTTGTGTGTGTGGTGTATGTGCAGTGTATGTATGTGTGGTTGTGTGTAGAGTGCCTGTATGTGTACGAGTGGTTTTGTGTGTGTGTGTGCAGCATATGTATGTGTGTTCGAAGGTGTGTAAGTGGTTGTGTGTGTGTATATGCTGCGTGTTATGTGTGTATGTGTGTGTGTTGTTTTTTTTTTTTTTTTTTTTTTGTGTGGTACTCTGGGGACTGGCCAAAGCCTTCGGATTGGAAACCTTTAGCGCGGTTTAAAACTTCACACGCATCGGTTTATTTGCGTTTATATTCCAATGTTTACCTTTGGCGAAATGTATGAGGTTATTAATTATCGACTGTGTTGTTGTTGTTGTTGTTGTTATTGATGTTGGTCTTGGGGTTGGGAATCAGAGGTCAGCCGTGGTATAAGACAAAGGCACAACAAAATGTCATATTTTTCGAGATACTGAGCTTAAATTTGTTAAGCATATGGGTGAAGGTCGATGGATGATAATCGATGTGTGCGTGTGCGTGTGTGTGTTTGGAGAAATGTGTATGTACTGTGTCTGTGAAGTAATATGTATGTAAAATATGTCTACAGGGAATTGTGGTGTGTGTGTGTGTGTGTGTGTGTGTGTGTGTGTGTGTGTTTGGGTAATGCATTGTAATGTACAATAATACTACTGATAGTAAAACTGTCGATCACTGCCTATTGCATGCACACACACACACACAAGCACGCACACGCATACACACACACGCGCGTGCAAACAATCACACACGCGCGTATACACACACACACGCGCAAATGGAAAAAGACGTCACCGGTACAAAAGGAGTTAAGTATCTAAATTTAATTCAAGATACGGAAGCCATTAACCCTTTCAGTACCAGTGACGTATTTTTTTATTTCAGATATATCTAGAGTCTAGACGATTGTATGAAGCTTAGATTGTAGCTAAAACGCGTTATTGAGATAGTCTGTAGTCTTAGACGTTTTTCTTAAGCTGAATAAAATCGTCTAATAGTTGGCGGAATATAATGAAAAATATGTCACCGGAACAGAATGCCTTAACCCCTTCTGTACCGGTGCCGTTCTTTTAACTTTATTCTGACTACTAATAGAGGATTTTAAAAAGGGCCTTCAGCAGTTAACAGGCTTTGAACTATCTCCCTTATTCCTTATCACTACTGCAGATCCTTCGTAAACTGCACAGCATCATCTAAACATAGCTAGAAGACAATAAAATAGACGTTGCCGGTACAGAAGGGGTTAATATTATAAGCTTCAAGCGATTAACGAACCATGACTAACCATAATGAAAGAGGGACCCATAAATCTACTAATACAGAAATCCTTGGAGACCATAGGAAGTAATTATAATGTATGTACGAGAAAGGGAACCACATTAAGGGGGTACTGCTTGGTTTTTGGTCTTATATTTATTTATTTATTTTTGAGTTTCCTCACTAGACCTCCACCAAGCTTTAAAAAAAACACCCCCTAGCCCCCTGTCAAGATAAATATGTACATTTTTCGGTAGAAAAATGTCCCAGCCGAAGGCCGATCCCTTCTATAATAACAGGATCGCTATCGCTCGCCAGGAAAAAATCGACACCTAAATGACACGAAAGGACTTAATTTTGACAGAGAAATGGGGCGAAATATTTCAAAATCGCCAAACTAACGGAACGAACGTCTTAAAACCTCAAAGCTGATATGCTAAACATGAGGGAGAAGGGGGTCCATAAAAAGCGAGTACTACGTAGCCCCTTAAACAGACTAAACCAGAGGAAGCCGAGAATATACCAATGCCATAGTGGAGGACAAAGAGGAGAGAGAGAGAGAGAGTGAGTATCTATCTATTGTATCTATTGTAGAGAGAGAAAGAGAGTTAGTATCTATCTATTGTATCTATTGTAGAGAGAGAAAGAGAGTTAGTATCTATCTATTGTAGAGAGATAGTGTGAGTATCTATTTATTGTATCTATTGTAGAGAGAGAAAGAGAGTTAGTATCTATCTATTGTATCTATTGTAGAGAGAGAGAGTGAGTATCTATTTATTGTATCTATTGTAGAGAGAGAGTGAGTATCTATCTATTGTAGAGAGAGAGAGAGAGTGTGAGTATCTATTTATTGTATCTTTTGTAGAGAGAGTGAGTATCTATTTATTGTATCTATTGTAGAGAGAGAGAGTGAGTATCTATCTATTGTATCTATTGTAGAGAGAGAGAGTGTGAGTATCTATTTATTGTATCTATTGTAGAGAGAGTGAGTATCTATTTATTGTATCTATTGTAGAGAGAGTGAGTATCTATTTATTGTATCTATTGTAGAGAGAGAGAGAGAGTGAGTATCTATCTATTGTAGAGAGAGAGAGATAGTGTGAGTATCTATTTATTGTATCTATTGTAGAGAGAGAAAGAGTTAGTATCTATCTATTGTATCTATTGGAGAGAGAGAGAGAGAGTAAGTATCTATCTATTGTATCTATTGGAGAGAGAGAGAGAGAGTGTGAGTATCTATTTATTGTATCTATTGTAGAGAGAGAGAGTATCTATTTATTGTATCTATTGTAGAGAGAGAGAGTTAGTATCTACTGTAGAGAGAGAGAGTGAGTATCTATTTATTGTATCTATTGTAGAGAGTGTGAGAGTAGGTGAGATTATGTACATTTGCAAGTAAAAAATTAGTACTATGCACAAAAAGACACAGACAGAAACACAGACAGACAGACAGACAGACAGACCAAGAAATACAGAGACAGGCAAGACAAATATGGGGCATCAAGCAAGAGATAAAGACCATATGTGTGTGTAACCAAGACGAAAAGAAACTGTCAGGGAATTTGGGAGTGCTGGAGAGAGAGAGAGAGAGAGAGAGAGAGAGAGAGAGAGAGAGAGAGAGAGAGTGTGTGTGAGTGAGATAGAGGGGGGGGGGGGGGGGGGGGGGGGAAGAGAGAGAGACGAAGAAAGAGGGGAAGGCAGAAAGTTAATATACTAGTACCGAAGAAACTGTCAGGGAATGTGGGAGTACTGGGTGATGGAGAGAGAGAGAGAGAGAGAGAGTGAGAGAGTGTGGTGAGAGAGAGAGAGAGAGAGAGAAGAGAGAAGAAGAGAGAAAGAAGGAGAGAGAGAGGGGGTGGGGGGGGGGGGGGGGGGGGGGGGGGGGTGGGGGGGGGGGGGGAAGAGAGAACGAAGAAAGAGGAGGCAGAAAGTTAATATACTAGTATAGAAGAACTGTCAGGAATGTGGGAGTACTGGGTGATTAGAGAGAGAGAGAGAGTTTGTGAGTGGAGAGAGAGCGAGAGAGAGAGATAGAGTATACAGGGAGAGAGAGAGAAGGAGAGAAGAGGAGGAGGGGAGGGGGGGAGGGGGGGGGGGGGGGGGGGGTTGGTGGGGGGGGGGGGGGGGGGGGGGGAGAGCGAGAGGACGAAGAAAGAGGGGAAGGCAGAAAGTTAATATACTAGTACCGAAGAAACTGTCAGGGAATGTGGGAGTGCTGGGTGATGGAGAGAGAGAGAGAGAGAGAGAGTGTGTGTGAGTGAGAGAGAGAGAGAGGGGGGGGGGAGAGAGAGAGACGAAGAAAGAGGGGAAGGCAGAAAGTTAATATACTAGTACCGAAGAAACTGTCAGGGAATGTGGGAGTACTGGGTGATGGAGGGAGAGAGAGAGAGAGAGTGAGAGAGTGTGTGTGAGAGAGAGAGAGAGAGAGAGAGAGAGGGGGGGGGGGGGGAGAGAGACGAAGAAAGAGGGGAAGGCAGAAAGTTAATATACTAGTACCGAAGAAACTGTCAGGGAATGTGGGAGTGCTGGGTGATGGAGGGAGAGAGAGAGAGAGAGTGTGTGAGAGTGAGAGAGGGGGGGGGGGGAAGGCAGAAAGTTAATATACTAGTCCCGAAGAAACTGTCAGGGAATGTGGGAGTGCTGGGTGATGGAGGGAGAGAGAGTGAGAGAGAGTGTGTGTGAGTGAGAGGGGGGGGGGGGGAAAGAAATATAATAACTAGTCCCGAAGAAACTGTCAGGGAATGTGGGAGTGCTGGGTGATGGAGGGAGAGAGAGAGAGAGAGAGAGTGTGTGTGAGTGAGAGAGGGGGGGGGGGCAGCCAAAAAGTTAATATACTAGTCCCGAAGAAACTGTCAGGGAATGTGGGAGTGCTGGGTGATGGAGGGAGAGAGAGAGAGAGAGAGAGAGAGAGAGAGAGAGAGTGTGTGTGAGTGAGAGAGGGGGGGGGGGGGGGAAGGCAGAAAGTTAATATACTAGTCCCGAAGAAACTGTCAGGGAATGTGGGAGTGCTGGGTGATGGAGGGAGAGAGAGAGAGAGAGAGAGTGTGTGTGTGTGTGTGAGAGAGAGTGAGGGAGAGAGAGAGGGGGAGGGGGGGGGAGAGAGAGAGAGAGAGAGAGAGAGTGAGAGAGAGAGAGGGGGATAGAGAGAGAGTGTGAGAAAGAGAGAGAGAGTGTGTGTGTGAGTGAGAATAAGAGCGAGAGTGAGTGAGTGAGAGACAGTTACAAGGAGTTACAAAGTTACAAAAATAAGTTAGCATATCAAATACCTTGCAGTGCATTCCGGGGAGATAATGGAAGTGGATATAGGGAGATTGTGTTGTGCACTATACACTCATTGCAATGCGTGCAGTATACTATATACGTTCATTGCAATGCGTGCAGTATACTATATACACTCATTGCAATGCGTGCAGTATACTATATACGTTCGTCTTGAAATGCTCTACTGGAGAAACTTTAAAATTGTCCCTTACTCTTCAACAACACACAAATCAACCCTTCATCTCCTCTCCATATGCGTGATGTCACTTGTTACATACATCATTTCACTTTTTCTCCTTTATACACAACCATTTGAGGTGAAGTTTGCTGAAGGTAAGGTTAGGCTAAGCTGGATGTAAGGTTAGACAGAGTTAAGGGGAAGGTACTCGCTTTTTATGGATCCCTTTCTCCTTCATGTTTAGCATATTTGTTTTGAGATTTTAAGACTTTCGTTCCATTTGTTTGTCGATTGTAATGCCTTTCGCCTCATATCTTTGTCAATATTAAGACCTTTCGTGTCTTTTAGGTGTCAATTTTCCTGGTGAGCGACAGCGAGCCTGTGATTTTAGAAGAAACCGGCCTTCGGCCGGGAAATTTTGTTACCGAAAAATGTACAAATTTATCTTGAAAGGGGGTCTAGGGGTGCTATTTTAAGCTTGATGGAGGTCTAATGAGGAAGCTAAACAATATATTAATTAATAAATATATAGCCCAAAAACCAAACACTACCCTATTAAGCTTAGGTGCCGATGTGTGAGGTTAGGTTAGGTTATGTTGATGTTTGATTAAGTAAGGTACAGTGTGAGTAAATCCACTCTCAATAATTACAGGCGAACCGATTTACCAACGAACTGACCGTAAATCTCATAACTAACATCCATAACTAACTTTTCGCCACTAGTCAATTTCCCCTCCATGCGTCACTCTCATAACTATGCCTGTAATGATGAACCAGTTATTCACTGTTATGTTATAACTCATCCCGCTATAACAAACTACGTCGTTATGTTGAATTATCTGGGACATTGGGCTGGAATGATACAGACAAAATATGAGGCTACACACACACCTTTACACACACACACACATCATCATCATGATGGACATGATATTTGAACATGATGGTGGTATGTCACATTTAACACACACACACACACACACCTACACTTGCTTGCTTATGGTAGTCCATCGTAGTCCGATGATGACGTTCCCTTCCTGCAAAGCAGGAAGAGAAAACCAGCGCATAGAAGAGTTTAGAGTGCCGAGGGAGGTGCGCAGTTCCAACTTCACTATCTTGGTACTGAACAGGGGTTGCTGATGGCAAGGGGGTGACCCAAGACGACCAGCTCCTGCTTAATACTACAGGGGACTGCCGGGATTCCAGTTTGTCGGAAACCGCCAGGACGTGACCCCAACGTCTGCTTTTCTCTCAGGGTGTGCTTCCCCTAGCCTTTGTCTTACTAGACTAAACCACAAGGCAGTGGGTGTGTGCGGTTGTTGGTAGATGACAAGGATGCACATCATACCTCTGGGGGCCACCGCATGCCCCGAGATCCCCTATTGATTTAGCCTGGGGTCACAAGACACCCAGTTACCGTGTGTGGCCCCGGGAAGGCACAATAGGAGTCTTGGTGATGGAGAGGCTATGTACTGGCAGAGGGAGACTTACACACTCGGCTCCCCTTTTCACCACAAGGGTTAGCTAGCGGCAGCAGCTGAAAGCGAGAATTGCATGCAAGCAAGCAGCACTACACCAACATGCTACTGCACTAGTCGCATCACATCACCCTGTGTGATAACACCTTCCCTACCTCCCCGTCCTCATTCAGACTTGCCACTGCCCGCTAACCTTTCCTACCTCCCCGTCCTCATTCAGACTCCCCTCCCGCCCTCGCCACTGTCCGCTAACCTTTCCTACCTCCCTGTCCTCATTCAGACTCCCCTCCCGCCCTCGCCACTGCCCGCTAACCTTTCCTACCTCCCCGTCCTCATTCAGACTCCCCTCCCGCCCTCGCCACTGCCCGCTAACCTTTCCTACCTTCCCGTCCTCATTTAGACTCCCCTCCCACCCTCGCCACTGCCCGCTAACATTTCCTACCTCCCCATCCTCATTCAGACTCTCCTCCCGCCCTCGCCACTGCCCGCTAACCTTTCCTACCTCCCTGTCCTCATTCAGACGCCCCTCCCGCCCTCGCCACTGCCTGATAACCTTTCCTACCTCCCCGTCCTCATTCAGACTCCCCTCCCGCCCTCGCCACTGCCCGCTAACCTTTCCTACCTCCCCGTCCTAGTACCCTCACCACAACCACACCCCTCATCTCCATCACTACTCCACCACCGGGCTTGGGTGATGATGACACACACACACACACAGCCACCCACCCACCCACACACACACCTACCTACCCACACACACACATACACACACACACATCATCATTGGTTTGATACGTGAACATGATGGCGGTCTGCCACTTTTAACAGCTGTAATTACCGGGCCCACTTTAATCAAGGCCCCACTGATAGATAGGGAGAGAGAGAGAGAGGTGGATAGGTAGATAGAGATAGCTGGATAGGTAGATGTGTAGCTAGAGATGGATAGATAAGTAGATTCAGATTCAGATCCAATCTTATACAATTTAGCAAGGTCATGTAGGAAACATAAGGGTAAAGTATACTTCAATTAACCCTCTGACGTCATTATACCCTTCCCAATCTTAATATAATCTAACAATAGCCAACAAGCAGAAAATAATTGCGTCACCATTATAATATCTAAGCCTTAAAAACCCTCCAGCCCCGGCTATTGTTTTCTATAATTTCTCCGAAACCCAGGGGTTTTGGCCGAAAAACGTCTACGCCTAGGCTACCGTATCTTTGTTATTTTGACTGCTTCCTCATTCCCGCGCATCCCCAAGCGTAGATGTGTTTCATACCTGTAGAATGGCGTTGAGTAGAGGTCTCTAAGTCAACTGGTTCAGTTGTGATGACGATTTCCGTGGAGAGAACTTTGTGGCGATATCAGCCACTTATCACTACTTTTCACTACTTAACAATAACACACAGCCACACACGAACAAGGACGCCTCTCCTTGCGGTCGGAGATGCGCGGCGTCGGTCCAACCGGCTGTTGTTTACATGCGTCGGACGGACGCCTCGCACACCAAGCTTACAGGCTTTCAAGCTGCCGGAGCCTCCCCTACCGAGTTCCGGGAGGGGGGGGTATTTGTTATGGGTGCCTCAGAGGCCAACCGGGTCTGGTGAGTTTTAAGCCGCTGTCACACGAGCGTTTTTTCCGTCAATTTTCCATGAGCAAGTTTGTTCTCGTATTATTTCGAGACTTTTTCGCACTGGTTTCGACAACTAAACTGAAGGTAGATTATGCTAGGTGGCTGAATTCTTATAAAGTGTAATTTTTGAAGCTTCCAACCCATAATTGCCCGTAAAAATTGCTTGAAAAGGGGCTCGTGTGACTCCGGCTTTACATTGACACATCATCGATCAATGTATATTATTTTTATGGTCACGGTAAATCTTTGGAAACAGATGAACGTAATATATATCCATGACACAATGCAGTGAATTATTATCAAATATATGGGAGAATCTCGTACTGTATTTGGTTCAGCAACCTTACAGGTAATCAGCATCGGGTGATTTTCATACCGGCTGAATCAATTAATATATTGACAATGACTAAGTATATTTTAAAGCTTAGGTCTCTATGTTATGTCTAAATTCCCTCAACAATATGTCATATATATATATATATATTGGCTTGAAACTTACGTACAGTCAGATGAATATACCGATAATGTTGTGGGATTATGTGATACAAATCATTAAAGATGTATTGTGTTCCGATAGGGTAATAATTGGATATACAGTATACTTATTACTAGCCTGGCTAAGGTAACCTAGATCGGGGCATAATATTAACCTTTTTGGCATGATTGATCATATAACTGGAAGTTGAATATAATTTTAGGCATAGTGTGCGTGTGTGGGGGGGGGGGGGTGGAGGTTGTGAGGGGAAGGGGGTGTTAATGTGCATGTGACAATATATGCTATAAATAGTCGGAAACACAGAAGCTCTTTTTGTCCACGGAAATTCTTGTTTGTTTTTGTTTTTCTTCTTCTTTATTTCACTTATATATTTTATTTGGGGGGAGGTGTGTTCCTAGTCTGGTTGCTTTTAAACTAACTCTTCCAACACTGTGATGTATGTTTTCATTAAACAGTATCACACTAAAGGTTATTGAAGTTGGGTATACTGTATATAGTGATTTATATGGGAGTATTTGATATAGCTTTTTATCCTTATTATAAGGTTATCATTACATATATACCTGTATGAGGTAAATTACATGGATATAGATAAGGATGGATATAAAGAAAGTATGGAAGGGGTACTTAAATTACCAATAATCATTTACAAGTATAGAGTTATATTGGTAGTAACAAACGTATCTAATATATGGACGCTAAGGTAAATCACTATCAGTATACCCAATTATTTTACATAACTGCTACATTTTGTATATCTTTGATTTTGCACACCATGTTAGAAGCCCCCACGGCTTCTATGTCTGGGCTTTTAATATGCAAATGTTATTAATATTTTTGTTTGATATCGCACCATTAGCAGTTATAATAATGACTATAAAAAAAGACAGCAACACAGCCAGTAGTCGTAAATGCAATGGCCTCTGTCCCTAGAGCAATATTACTGGTGCATAGCCACGTAACAACAAAATACAAGTGTTAGCGTGTGTCTTTGTGTATATATATATATATATATATATATATATATATATATATATATATATAATATATAATATTATATATATATATATATATATATATATATATATATATATATTGAATAAAATCGTCTGAAGGAAGTCGTAACGAAACCTAACTTAGCGTTACTGATCGAGAGGGCTTATGAAGGGTTGAGCCTGAACCGGCAAGTCTTCGATTTTGACACCAGATGTCTCTACTGTCGAACCGTTCATTAAAAGTTGTTGTTGTTGTTGTTGTTGTTGTTGTTGTGATGGTGCCTTCCAACAAAAAAACATGGCCAAGCGTCGGTGGTTACCATGGCACCCAGACATTGTGATATACTGTAAGTCTTGGTTGAAGAATGGAAGAATATATAAAGGGCCTCCAGTAATTAACATACTTCGAACAATCTCACTTAACCCTTTTTACTACCTCAAATTTTTCTTAGACGGCACAAAATCGTCTGAATATAGCTAGAATACAACTAGAAATGCGTCGCCTATACAGAAGGGGTTAAATCCGTGTGTGTAATAAAGAACACATAACATGTAGCAAAATTACACAGTGTCCACAATCAAGGGCATAAAAAAAGTATATAAGATCATTGGATATATTGATAGTGATTTACCTTTCTATCCTTGTATAAGATGGATTTATTATCACCAAATTATCTTTAAATATGTAGGTTATTATGGACATATTAATTACCTTTAAATATGTAGGTTATTATGGACATATTAATTATCTTTAAATATGTAGGTTATTATGGACATATTAATTATCTTTAAATATGTAGGTTATTATGGACATATTAATTACCTTTAAATATGTAGGTTATTATGGACATATTAATTATCTTTAAATATGTAGGTTATTATGGACATATTAATTACCTTTTTCACATCCATAATAGTGTACAGTGCAGTACGCGTAATAAGTGTGAAGTCGTGTTATTCCAACACTTTTTCAGGCTTTTGAAACACAATTAAGATTCTAATTATATAAATTTTTCGTAAAGAAGGCCAAATTAGGGAAGCTTTCTAAACTGTGCTCAAATCATATATTTCAATGTATGCCAGTTTTGGAAAATTAAACCCAGATATCTAAACTTGTCTTGATTGTACATGCATTCATTCATTCATTCATTCAATAATTCATTCATACATTCATTCATATGTGCATTCATTCATTCATTCATACATTAATTCATTCATTCATACATCAATTCATGCATTCATTCATTCATACATTCATTCATATGTGCATTCATTCATACATTAATTCATTCATTCATACATCAATTCATGCATTCATTCATTCATACATTCATTCATATGTGCATTCATTCATTCATTCATACATTAATTAATTCATTCATACATTCATTCATACATTCATTCATACATTCATTCATACATTCATTGTAAAGACACAATTTTGTATACCAGTTTTATTACAGTTGTGCGTTCTCATAAAAGGGGGGGGGGGGGAGGAGGGGGGGTTATCTGGCCCCCTTCTCCCACGTGCTTAATCCCATTAGTTTTGACATTTTAAGACGTTCGCCTAATTATTTTGTCGATTTTAAGACCTTTTGACCCATGTATTTGTCACTATTAAAACCTTTCGTGCCATTTAGGTATCAATTTTCTCCTGGCGAGCGATAGCGAGCCTGTAATTTAAGAGGAATTGCCCTTCAGCCGGAAATTTTTTCTATCGAAACATGTACAAATTTATGTCTTGCGGGTTTTTTTTCAAGCTTGATGGAGGTCTAGGGGGGAAACTAAAAATATAATACAAAGATGAATAAATAAGGAAATATATACGGCCGTCCCGGGACCCCTTAATAATATATACGGCCGTCCCGGGACCCCTTAATAATATATACGGCCGTCCCGGGACCCCTTAATAATATATACGGCCGTCCCGGGACCCCTTAATAATATATAGGGCCCTTCCGGAACCCCTTAATAATGATATACGGCCGTCCCGGGACCCCTTAATAATATATACGGCCGTCCCGGGACCCCTTAATAATATATACGGCCGTCCCGGGACCCCTTAATAATATATACGGCCGTCCCGGGACCCCTTAATAATATATACGGCCGTCCCGGGACCCCTTAATAAGCACACACAATGTTTACGGGGCACAACCTCCGAGAATTAAAGTAATTATAACAGCGAACACGGTACATGAAGTATAATTATATATATAATTTACATGAAGAGGAATATGTGAACTTTTCCCATTACTGCTAAATGTCTATACAATTGTTTTAGGAGCTGACCGGACAACTCAACCAGTAGACCATTTCAACCAGTACCAAATCAACCAATAGGGTTAGGTTAGGTTAGGTTACTACTATATTTTGGCACTGGTTGGGTTGGTCTTGGTTGATTTGGCCCTGGTTGAGAGCTACTGGTTGAAATGTCCGGGAACCGGACACCTGGATGGGGATACACGTCTTAAAACAGTTGGCTGAATGGGGCCGAATGGATACAAACCAGAGAAAGAGAGAAAAGGAGAGAAAGATAAAACAAACAAAAACAGGTGACCCCCCTTAAAAGACTTAGTGTGACGCCAGCATTATACAGGGAATAATCGAAAAAGTTTGCGGTATAGCCAACCCACATTTCATTACTAATTTACCCTCTACAAAGCCACTCCAACAGCTTCCTCTCTCTCTCCAACATCCCTCCTCCCTTCTCTACACTCTTCAGAAAAAATAGGAAAAAGTAGAATGTACAAACGAGGTGCCGTTGTAAAGGCTTATCCCTCAATACCTTCACCTGACTTGACCTGACTAATTTACCCTCTTCTGTGCCGGTGGCCTTTTCTTAGTAATATTCTAGCTATATTTAGACGATTTCCTGCAGTTTAAGAAGGATCTGTGGTAGTAAAAAGGGTTACGTGTGATAGTTCCAAGCCTGTTAATTAATGGATGCCTTTTTTAAATGGAATAAAATCGTCTAATAGTAGCCGGAATACAACGAAATGACGTTACTGGATGGGAAGAGGTCCAAAGAGTTCCATGGACAATCTATTCGCTGTAAGTAGGCGATAAATCATGACCTCTGTCCTCTGTAACTCAAGAACGACTAGAGTAATCGAGCTAATATTTCCACCATTTGGGATGAGTCAACCAAGGAATAGATGTGGAAATTTACAGCCAATTTGTTCTAGCCCTTTTTTAGTTACAGAGGATAGAGGTCATGATTTTTCGCCTACGTACAGCGAATAGACTATAGTATAGGACTCAGTCACTCCACCCAACTCTTTCTCTTCACCCAGCAATGTTTTCCACTTGTGTTGTTTTCCCGTGACCTGTTTTGGAAGGACCGTATTTCACCTCTTCCTTAAGGGGGCCCACCTTGCATTGTTTTTATCTTTCTCTCCCTCTCTCTTTGGCTTGTATCCATTCGGCCCCATTCAGCCTACTGTTGTAGGACGTTTACCCCCTTCCAGTTGTCAATATTTTCCTGGCGAGCCAGTACATATATATTTTTGTTTTGACAGCAAGCTAAATTTGTACATTTTTCGATAGAAAAATGTCTCCGGCGTAGCCAGATTTATCCAGTAAAATCATATTGGCGGTGATCAACCCATCTACCATAGGGATGGAAAGCTATATCAAATAATCCCAGAAGCTGGGTGTGCTCAACCGCCTCCGGGGGTTCCTTACCCCTGCGCAGCTCCTACCTCTGTACAGAGGCACAGTGCGCCCATGTATTGAGTATTGTTCACGTGTGTGGGGACGATCCTCTCACACAGCACTTATTGGAAAAGAAGAAAAGAAAGCCTGTCATCTCATTAACTTACGTCCACTCACCGACTCTCTGCAATCTCTCTCTATTCGCCGCAATGTTGCATCTCTCTCGCTATTCTACCATTATTACAATAATCAGTGTTCCTCAGAGCTCTCTCAATGTATACTACCTCCTCTACGTAGAGTATGTAGCACCCGTCTTGCAACACAATCCCACCCCTAATCTGTACAACCCTCCAACCCAAGAGTGTTCCGATATTCCCAATCTTTCTTCTATTCAACAGCTGAGCTCTGGAACTCTCTCCCTTAATCCATCTGCCCCTCATCCTATGACTTAAATTGCTTCAAACTCCGTGTGTCCAGGCATTTTGGCTCGAACATTCCTTGATTTTGGCCCTGTCACTCTTTCAACTCTGGGGGAGGCACTCGTCACAGGCGGTTTTGATTTTCGTCTCCCTCATTCAAATAGAAAAAAAAATCAAACGTAAATCACAATCAATTTATGAAACTTTGTATTATTTACCTATTTTATTCAGATGATACATTACAGTGCAGTACTTTATTTTCTTTGCTATGAATATCCCAGTCGGTATTTTTGTTCTTTGCTATGAATATCCCAGTCGGTATTTTTGTTCTTTGCTATGAATATCCCAGTCGGTATTTGTGTTCTTTGCTATGAATATCCCAGTCGGTATTTTTGTTCTTTGCTATGAATATCCCAGTCGGTATTTTTGTTCTTTGCTATGAATATCCCAGTCGGTATTTTTGTTCTTTGCTATGAATATCCCAGTCGGTATTTTTGTTCTTTGCTATGAATATCCCAGTCGGTATTTTTGTTCTTTGCTATGAATATCCCAGTCGGTATTTTTGTTCTTTGCTATGAAATCCCAGTCGGTATTTTTGTTCTTTGCTATGAATATCCCAGTCGGTTATTTTGTTCTTTGGCTATGATATCCCAGTCGGTATTTTTGTTCTTTGCTATGAATATCCAAGTCGGTATTTTTGTTCTTTGCTATGAATATACAGTCGGTATTTTTGTTCTTTGCTATGAATATCCCAGTCGGTATTTTTTGTTCTTGCTATGAATAGTCCCCAGTCGGTATTTTTGTTCTTGCTATGAATATCCCAGTCGGTTATTTTTGTTCCTTGCTATGAATATCCCAGTCGGTATTTTTGTTCTTTGCTATGAATATCCCAGTCGGTATTTTTGTTCTTTGCTATGAATATCCCAGTCGGTATTTTTGTTCTTTGCTATGAATATCCCAGTCGGTATTTGTGTTCTTTGTTATGAATATCCCAGTCGGTATTTTCACATTCTGTTCATGACTTTTTTTTGCTAACTACTCGGTGGGAGTCGTGGGTCGGAGGAGAGCCTTCAACTTAACTCTCCTTGTCTTCCTCTTTGTAGCAACAGATGATACATATTTAAGTTCAAACTGCTTAGTAGGGGCCGCATGGTATGTTTGTACGTGTATCTACGTAACGCTATGTATCCCACACACCTCCCTCTTACTCTACCTATGCTCTCTCCCTCTCTCTCTCTTTCTGTAAATAGTTCTTCAGTAGAGCAGTTCAATGAGAGAGTAGATAGTATTTTGCACACTTTGTAAAGAATGTCGTGCACTAAACAGTCTCTCTCCCTCCACTTCGATTATCTTCTCGGAATGGACCGCAAGGTCTCTGAGATACTAACTATTCCTTGTAACTCCTTGTGACTCACTCTCTCTCTCTCTCTTGTTGCCACTGGCCTCGGGTTATGATGCACGGCTGTCGGTTTTAAGTATCCGGAAAAATAATGGTTCGGTGAACTTTAACTTGCGCTATACATCTTCAGGCAATGTGTGAGAGGGGTGAGTGAGTGTTCGTGAGCGTGTGGGTGGCTGGGGGAGAGGGGAACGAGAGAAGTCGGTGTCACAGGAGCGCATTTTCCGGCAATTTTCGATGAGCAAGTTTTTTTCTTATACTATTTTGAGGCTTTTTCGCAATGGAATCGGAAACTAGATGGAAGGTAGACTACGTTAATTAGTTTACTTCTTATGGAACTTACATTTTGAAGCTGCCAGACAACAATTGCTCGTAAATATTGACGGAAATATCGCTCGTGTGACACCGCCTTTATTGCCTGTGTGTCTGTGTTGGCGTGGGTGTGGGTGTTGTTGTGGGTGTGAGTGCATGTGAGTGGGTGGGTGGGGAAGTGTTTGTTTGTGTATGAAGGCACACACACACACACACACACACACACACATATAGATAGATAGATAAATAGATAGATCGATAACATACACATTTTGCTATTTTAAATTATATTGTACATAACCTACAATAACACTTCCGAAGGTGATGGAGGCAAGAGTTGTATTATGTTTTACATGAGGGAGAAGGTCCAGAAAAAACAACCCCAGTCCCCCTTATTGACCGCAAATGTACCTGACCAACAACAAGATTAAAATCGTGAACTATCGCATTCTGACAATATATATCTTGTTATTCTGTTCCACTTCCTGACTTCCACTTATCTCTTTCCAAAATAAGTGTCCTCTCATATTTTGAAACTAACTTCCCTCTTTCCAATATCTCTCTCGTATATCTCGATAATGATGATTTCTTTCGGAAAAATACAACTCCTTTCTCGTCACCTTCGGAAGTGTTATTATAGATTATAAACAATATAAATACTTTTGACATTATAAGACGTTTGTTCCATTAATTTGGTGAATTTACGACCTTTCACCCTATTTCTTAGTCAATATTAGGACCTTTCGTGTCATTTAGGTGTCGATTTTTTTCCTGACGAGCGATAGCGAGCCTGCAATCATAGAAGGAACCAGCGTCCGGCCGGGAAATTTTGCTATCGACAAATGTACAAATGTATCTCGAAGGGGGTCAAGGGGGTGATTTTTTTTTGTTTTTTGTTTTTTTTAGCTTGTTGGAGATCTAGCGAGGAAACTAAAAATATATATAGATAGATAAATAAATAGACCAACAATATAGCCACTAGTCCCACTACCCCCTTAATGCTACCTAATAGTGTTCAGAGCTAGTTCGGGCTGAAATGTATCTCCTTATTTATTCTTCACTTAATATTTACATTTTGGAGGTTAATTTTAATCAGTTTGAGGGTACAGTCGGCCAAATAAGTGATCTCTCGGCACCCAGTATATTTTGATCAATAATAGGTATCAGCAATATCTAAACATGATTTCTTCATTTCGAGTGAGATATACAAACATGTTCCTACACTAACCCACCCTATTTAACATCTGACAGACATAAATGCAGCACAGAGCAAGCCAAACGTAATGACAGTTGAGACATGACTTATTAGCGCGACCGTACAATGGGTATCACATTAATGACCGCGACTGCACATTTGGCATTTCTTCAATAAGTAAATGTTGCTGTTCTCAAATATGTTATGGGCATACCTACTGTATATTAATCTTTAATACTTAATAATTATTTACGTAGACTACTTTGACATTATAAACGATAGGAGTTGTGTTCAGGTTATCAAAAACGTTTTTATCAACTATTGCCTTATGTTCGAGTACCAAAAACGTCATAAAGGCGAACATTTGTCGAGGTTATGTACTATAGTCTATTAGAGCCCGAATACTTTAGGTCCTGCAGGTAACCTAGTAATGAAGGGATAGCTTCAGGATTAAGCCGGGCACTCCAAGATGTCAACGCCAGACTTGTTGGAGAATAGAACCAAAGGGGCCTGTTGGTGGCACCTAGTTGTGTTCTGTGGGTGGGGAGGGGGGGGGGGGGAGTGGGTGTGTCTGTGAGAGAGTGTGTGAGAGCGAGAGCGAGTGAGAGTGAGAGAGAGACACCCCAGCTTATCGTGGGATGGTAATTAGAAACGTATAGTTGTAATAGAAAGACCTATACAAAAAACCTTGGGTGTTAAAAGAATGAATAGAAAAGGATACATCAAAATTCATAATTAAGGAGGAATCCCCGTAATATAGTAAGAATCTGGAGAAACTTTGTATGATCATTTCACATTCATAAACTTTAGGAATGTAATTCTCTTTTTTCTTTCGTAACTGAGAATGTTTCGTCAGATTTCTTTTCAAATGTTGAAACTAATTGTTTTGTTAACTCTCTCAAAATTATTTCATTGGTATAATAGTCTTCTCTCTCATGTATACACAGTACATTATATACATGTGTGGATGATTCATAGTGGCAGGTAGATGGATTGGGTGGGGGAAAACACAGGAAAGAGCTTTGATTCTAAAAGCTCTTTCCTGTGGTTTCCCCCACCCAATCCATCTACTGTATATATACATGTATATACCGTATTCAAATATATATATATATATATATATATATATATATATATATATATGGCATGAATGATGGCACAAAAGAGAGAGAGGTACTGGAAGTGTTAGTGAATGCCAGGCTGGATGTATGTGGAATGACGGAGACCAAATGGAAGGGTACAGATGTGAGAGAGTGAGAGTGTGGAATGGGTGTGTGTGCTGGAGTGAGTGAAGGAACAGCGAGAGAAGGTGCGTGTTTGTTTGTAAGTAGCAGATGGAAGGAATGTGTAAGAGAGTATGGGTCTGTGGGTTCAAGGATTGTGTGGGTGAGAATGAAAGTAGGAATACAAACGTGGGTGATTGTGAGTGTATATGCCCCGACAGAGGATAAACTTGAAAGAAAGAAAGAGGAGTTCTGGATGAATGTGGAGGCGTGCCTGGAGAAGTTTGACAAGAACGAAAGAATATTTCTGATTGGGGATATGAATGGTAAGGTGGGTGATAGGAAAGTTGAGGGAGTGGTGGGAGGGTGGGGGGTACCATCAGAGGTGAATGGGAATGGTAGGGCACTTGTGGACGTATGTGTGGGGAGGAGGCTGTGGATAGCTAACACCTTCTTCCGACACAGAATGATCCACAGGTACACGTGGAAACGGGTGTGGACGATGGAGGATGAGACAGTGGTGGAACGAAAGTCATTGATTGATTATGTATGTGTGGATGAACGAATGAAGAAATCTGTGATGGATGCTAGGGTGTATAGGGGTATTGGAGGGGGTCTGTCTGATCATTATGTAGTGGTAGCTAAGGTTAGGATACAAAAGAAGTGGGTGAGGAGAGCTGGAGGGAGGCGAGAGGAGGGTGGAATGGTGAGGAGGGTGGAGAGGTTGCAGGAGGAAGAAGTCAGGGAGGAGTACAGGAGAGCAGTGGAAAGACGACTAGGTGGGTTCGACCTGGAAGTTATGGAGGAGGAAGTGGAGGAGATGAGCAAGGTGTTTAAGGATGAGATATGTGCAGCATGTGAGGTGTGTGGAGTGAGGAGAAGAGGGAGGGGAGTGAAAGGTACAGCATGGTGGACAGAAGAGGTAAGAATAGCTGTGGTAGAAAAGAAGAAAGCATTATAGAGAGTGGTTGGGTAGTAGAGGGAATGAAGATTTCGAGAGACAGAAACGAGCGAGGTACGTGGAGAGTAAGAGGGTGGTGAAGAGTGTAGTGAAGGAAAGTAAGAGAAGAGTAGATGAGGAATTTGGAAGGAATCTGAGTGTAAAATGGAGGGAGAGTAAGAAACTGTTCTGGAAAGAAGTCAAGAAAGTTAGGGAAGGTAGCAAGGAAAACAGTAAGGGTGTGAAAGATAAGAATGGGAGAATGCTAGCCGAGAAGCAAGAGAGAGTCGAAAGATGGAGGGAGTACTTCAATGAGTTGCTAAATGTAAGGAATGAAGAGCCAGCAAACATAGCTGGATATGGTATGGGAGGGAGAAGAAGAGAAGTAGTGGAGGAGGAGGTGGGGATCAGGAGGTCATAAGTGTGGGAAGCCATGAAAAGAGTGAAGTTGGGGAAATCACCAGGAACAGATGGAGTGTGTGGGGAAATGTTGAGGTATGGTGGTGAGATAGTGATCGAAGGGTATGGAAAATGTGCAAACTAGCATGGGAGAAGGGGAGTGCACCCGATGACTGGAAGACTGGCATAATAGTCCCCCTATATAAGGGCAAAGGGGAAAGAGGAGTGTGTGGTAACCACTGAGGAATATGTCTTCTAAGCGTAGTAGGGAAGGTATACAGTAGGGTAGTGATTGAGAGAGTGAGACTGAGAACGGAGAAATGGATAGGCGACGAGCAGGGAGGTTTTAGGAAGGGAAGAGGATGTGTAGATCAGATTTTTACCCTGAATTGTGTTGTGGAGAAATATCTGGAGAAGAAACAAAAGGTGTATGTTGCCTTTATGGCCTTGGAGAAGGCCTATGACAGAGTGGATAGAGAAGGTTTGTGGAAAGTACTTAGAATATACGGAGTAGATGGCAAGTTGCTGAAAGCAGTGAAGAGCATGTATGAGGGTGCAAAGGCGGCAGTACGTGTGGAGAGTGAGCAGAGCGAGTTCTTTGACCTGAATGTTGGTTTGAAACAGGGGTGTGTGATGTCCCCGTGGTTGTTTACTGTATATATGGATGGAGTCATGAATCAAGAGCAGTGGATGTTGGTGTATCGCTGAAAAGGGAGGGAATTGAGTGGAAGCTACCTATACTGCTGTTTGCGGATGATACAGTTCTGATGAGTGATAAGGAATGGGAGTTGCAGGGTCTGGTAAATGAGTTTGGAACAGTGTGCGAAAAACGGAATTTGAAGGTAAATGCGGGGAAGAGCAAGGTTATGGTCTTCGAAAGGGGTGAAGTCACAGAGTGTGAGGTGAAGCTGAACGGTCAGGCTATGGAGATCGTCAACTCTTTTAAGTATCTGGGCAGTGTGTTGAGTATAGATGGGACTATGGATGAAGAAGTGCGGGAGAGGGTACAACAGGGGAAGAGGGTTGTAGGAACGCTGAAAGCAGTAACAAGAAATAGGGTGGTCAGTATGGAAGTGAAGAAGTCCTTGCATGACAGTGTGGTAATCCCGACACTGACTTACGGAAGCGAAGCATGGACGTTGGTTGAGAGACTCAGATCAAGAGTGAGAGCAGTGGAAATGAATTACTTAAGAAGTGCGTGCGGAGTTACATGGAGGGATAGACAGACTAATGAGGAAGTAAGAAGGAGGTGTGGTGTGGAGGTAGATGTGCTGGAAAGTGTGAAAAGGAACAACTTGAGATGGTTCGGCCATATGGAACGTATGGAAAGCGAGAGAATGACTAAGAGGGTGTACGAGAGCGAGGTGGAGGGACAGAGAGGGAGAGGTAGACCGAAAGAGAGGTGGAAGGATGGAGTGAGGAAGTATATGAACGAAGGCGGTGCTGGTTGGGGAGAGGGGCATCGACTGACTGGGGACAGAGGTGCATGGGGGCGGTTCGTTCGTGGCCACCTCTTCGGGGATCACGGCGTCGGGCAATAGATAGATAGAAAAAGGGGACTATTTTCATAAGTTTAACCAGACCACTGAGTCACGATAAGAGACTCTCATAGGGCTTGCCTTAGTGGATTTAGCCTGATTCTGTATGTATCAGGGCTATATGATGTAAGCAGGCAGGAGGGAGAACAATCAGATGTCATAATGAGCGAAGATAACACTTCTACGTAAAACAACTATAGTCCGTTCATTCTAGGTTGGGCAGAAATCGTAACCTCTAACCTCTCATAACTCAAAAAGGACTAGAGTATTCAAGAAAATATTTCTACCAAATAGGAATACTTGGCTAGGGAATATTATGTACAAATTGACAGCTTATTTGTTCTAGCCCTTTTTGAGTTATAGAGGTTAGAGGTTATGATTTCTGCCCAACCTAGAATGAACGGACTATAGTACTATATTGTCACGGGTTATCAGAAACACATGAGGACTGCCAAGGAAAATGTATAGTAACTTGAAATTACACAGTATATGAGTACAATTGTTAGCGAATTATTAATTTCAAATGTATGCATAGTGCCTCACATCGGTTGCATAGAAAAAGTCTTATTAAGACCCCCCAAAAGCAAAGAATTTCTACTCGAGTGCACTTTCGTATACTTCCGAGTTTAAACAAGAAAAAATGCGGCTGAATAAACACAAGTGACAAGCTCACTTAGGCACTTACAGCTGAATTCATAAGCTTCTGGACTTGAGAGAGAGAGAGAGAGAGAGAGAGAGAGAGAGAGAGAGAGAGAGAGAGAGAGAGAGAGAGAGAGAGAGAGAGAGAGAGAGAGAGAGAGAGAGAGAGAGAGAGAGAGAGAGAGAGAGAGAGAGAGAGAGAGAGAGAGAGAGAGAGAGAGAGTTATACGGGTTACGAGGAAGTTACTATCTCAAAAGCTTGCAGCAGTACAATCCGGGGAAATACTACAAGTGCAAAAAGAATGTGTAGTGCATTACACCCATTGCAGTGTGTAAAATGCTAATTACTCTCTTCTTGAACTGCTTAAGTAAATAACTATTCACAACTTCCGAGAGAATCTGTTTTTTTTCCAGGTAGAACAGATCTTATATACTAGTGCTGAACCTTTTTAATTCCAACTTCCATCCATGGTTGAGTGTTGTATTCATGTTGAGACAATATTTTGCTATAAACCACATTGTCAAACCCATTACGTAATCTTAAAGACTTGTGCAGTCTGCGTGTTTTGAAAGAAAAAGAGATCAAGAGCTCTCAAACTGTTCTCATAGTTCAGTCTTCTAATCGACGGAATAAGGTTTGCAACGCTAGCTTGGACTCTTTTCCCACTGGTTTTATCGCTCTTCAAGGTTCACATGTTCATCATATAAGTAAAATAATTGCCCATGGAAAATAAATTATGCTATTTATGGTACATATAACAAATTCGGTCAGAATATAATGCTAGAATTACACAAATAACTACCCTAGCCACTATGGTAATTTCGCGTCCCTCGGGTTAAGTGACTCACTTACAGTAGCCTACATACATATATACATACATACAAGTTTAAAGACCATTTGTCCACAGAGAATGTGGTTACAGTCTCACATCCTAAATGGCAGCTTTCCAGGCAACCCTGTCAAGGGCTGCCTCTGTTGTCAAGTTCTTTATTTTGAGATCGGACCAGAGTACCCGAGCCCACGTCATTCTAGGTCCACCCCTACGCGCAGTTCCCCCCACGTTCACAGTCCGGCATTTCTTCACCCAGCTCTGATCATCCATTCTCTCCACATGTCCAAACCAACCAAGTCGGTTCGTGCGCATCACTTCACTGACACTCCTAATGCCCAGACGCCTCCTCAATTCTTCGCTCGATATCCTGTTCCTAAGATTAACCCCACACATCCATTTCCCCATTCTCTTCTCATTTCTTTCCATTCTATTGACATCCTCCGCTTTAATCGGCCACGTCTCCGAGGCATAGGTCATCGTGCTCCTAACACACGAGGTATACACCTTCCTTTTAAGGTGGGGTGAGAACCCTCTCATGGTCAGGAGTAGCAACAGCTCTCTAAACTTTCCCCAGCCACTTCTGACTCTAGCAATGGAGCTAGCTTCAGCGCCACCTCCGGCGGAAACCGTATTGGCCAGGTAGCAGAACTTATTCACACACTCCAGCGTTACACTGTCGAAATCAACACTGATAGGCGGGTCCTTTAATACAAGATCTCCCTTGCACAGAGCACATTCAAAGTCTATGATTCTTGTCAAAGGTCCTCTAGCTCCACTACATCTCTTGTGTACCCAGTCACTACAGACGCAACATTGAATTGAATTACTTCCCACCCCCTTCACACATACTGCGCATGGGTAGTCACCGCTTCTTTCCATAGTTCCACGCCCTACTCCACTAATCATGACCTTTGTTTTATCTATGTTAACTCTTAAACACTTATTTGCCATACCTTCCCTCCATCTTTTGGACTTCGCCTCTGCTTCCTGCGCACTATCTGCGGTAAGAACTAGATCATCTGCATATAACATCACCCATGGGAGTCCTGTCCTAAATTCCCTTGACAAAGCCTCCAGGACTAAAACAAACAGTAATGGGCTCAGAACTGAACCTTGGTGAACTCCAACCTTCACTGGGAACTCTTCGCTCAGGCCCCCCCGTTTACTCCAACTGCTGCCCGTAACCCCTCATATATTCTCATTATCACACGCACCAGCCACTCTTCTACTCCAATTTTTCTCATAGCCCACTGCACTACCTCCCTGGGCAAAGGCCTTCTCCAGATCTACAAAAACTAGGTATAACTCCCTGTTTTCCTCTAAGTACCTCTCTTGCATTTGCCTAAGAGTGAAGATAGCCTCAGTTGTGCCACGGCCCACGTCCCGGCATAAATCCAAACTGCATGTCGCTGATAGCAAAACTTTCCCTGATCATGCATTCAAAGACCCTTTCGCCGACTTTCATGACTTGATCGAGCATTTTCAAACCCCGATAATTTCCCGTCTAAGGAGTCACCCTTGCCTTTGTATATATTTACTATAACACTTTTCTGCCATGCATCGGGAATTTATTCCTCCTTTATGATAGCATTAATCAGCTCTGTGACCAATTTTACCCCAATATCTCCAGCTGCTTTTAGCATCTCAGCGACAATGATGGAGCTCCCAACAGCTTTTCCTGACTTCATTTTATCTACAGCACTTTTAACAGCGTCGTACCCTATGAAAGGCGGAGGGCCTTGTACTGGGACTACAGTGCTGAGCTGTTCCCTATTCCATTCAAACTCCACATTAAGCAGTCTTTCATAATGCTCCTTCCACGCCTCTCTGATTTCGTTTTCTGTGTAAACAGTCATGCCATTGTCATTATTTATGCATCTTACACCCACAACGTCCTGGCTACAGTCCCTCACATTCTTAACTAATTTATAAACCCCATTGGTATTATTAGTGCTGCAAACTTGTTCTATTATGCTATCCTGTATGGTTTTCTTTGCCCTGTAGACCTCTCTTCTAGCATTACGTTTGGTGGACAGGTATTCTTCCTTGCTGCCACCTTCTTTCCATACTTTGAAACATCTCTTCTTTTCTCTTACTGCAGCTTCGACATCGTTGTTCCACAACCAGGAGAACTTATGTCTGGGTGGCCCATTTGTTTTGCCACAGACTTTGTCTGTGGTATCGAGGAGGCTACGCTCTATAAAGTTCCATTTGCTATCAACATCTGGCCTAACACCCATTCTCTTTTCGATTTCCATAATTTCGTTGTGGAATCTGTCTCTGTACTCCTTCTTTTTCAAACAACCATACTTTCCTTTTTGGCAAATGAACTTTCTTTCTAACAGGAACTCTACCTACAGTAGGCACATGGCACACACTAGGAGCTTGTGTTAGGGGATGCATTCTTCACCTGGTATAATCTTAGCATCTCTAACCCATTTCCTGTCAGATTTGCTAATAAGGAAGTAGTTTATCTGACTACTGGAGCCACCTGATTCATGTGTTATCAGATGGCTCATCCTCTTCCTAAACATAGTACAGTACTTTTTTTTTTTTTTTTTTTTTTTTTCTATATTCCAACTTACTTCCTCTCGGGCATAGGCTGAGAGCCTTAACATTCACCGCTTTACAATGAACAGTGAAGCCCGTGAGGTCTTGTTCCAGTCTAGGGAGTGAGACATGTGAAGCACATAGAGTACAACGAGCACCTGCCATCTTGCCTTCACATGAGGCACGGTGCTCACTCATGGCCCGAAACGACCCCATCTCTGAAGCCACCTCGTTCCCGTGCTTCACTGTCTCAACCCCTACACTCGGACTCTCACACTTACACACACACAACGCCACCTGTTGAGCAGATAACTCACCAGGCATTGCACCCCTATAGCATATTTTGAATATGGGAATATTCATACAGTGCTATTTAATCAGGGAACAATGAGGGTATTTTATTGACGTTTCGGTGGTCTTGTGGTAATGCACTGATACCAGGTACAGCACAAATTCCATCCCAATAATATCTTCCCATTGATACATCGGGATTTGAACCCGGGACCTTTGGATTACCAGGCCAGTGGCAAGACCACTCCACCACACCTCCATCCCCGTGGCAGTACAGTGCTCCAGTATGTATTCGCCTCCCAGGTTCCTTCGGCCATAACCCTGTCCTCTGTGCACGCTCTCATATCCGTCAGCACCTGCCCCGACATGTCCATTCAAGTTTCCTCCCCACAATTACTACCTCCCCTTCCTTGCATCCGACAACCACCCCTAGTAATTCATTCCAGAACCGTTCTTTGACATCTCTAGCTAAGCCTGCTTGGGCATATGCTGATATAACATCTATGACTCTCACCTAAACTTTCATTCTAAGTAAAATCAGTCTTTCATTGAACCTTTTAACTTCTATAACACAATCTGCTCACCTCTCTGCCACCAGAAAACCCACCCCTCCCGTACCATGTTAATTTCCCTTCCATATAAACTTAAAGCTTTCATTTTTACCCGTAATCCACCTCGCACTCCCCCCTTTCTACCGGGTTTCCTGGGCACAACATAGCCTACTGTACATCCACTCTTCGTCTCTCTAGCATCTCCGCAATCTCACCTGTCCTTCATAGTACCCACATTCACACTTCCGAACCTAAACTTGAGGGAAGAATCTGCGGTAGTGTCCTTTTGCGATTTTATATCAACAGACTTACGTTTTCTCTGATATTTATTTTTTGTCATGATTGGTATTTTTTGCCAACGTTGGAGGTCACCATCCCCAGGTATCCAGCTCCAGGCAACCCCGGGCAGTTGTCACCCAAAGGCCATCCCAATATCTTAATAGGGGTGGGACCTAGGGGCCTCGGGGCACCCCACCATAACCAACCGCAGGGACGCAATCCGTGCACGCACACGGCACTACAGCTGGCCCGGTATTATGCGCCTAGTGATAAGGCAGCCTCCCGATGCGCTACCTCCGGGTTCGGGCCCCTGTACTTCTAGGCGGGAAGTGCCAGTCTGTGGATGGTGAGAAATACTATGCCCTTTACATTCTAGGTCCTCTTGGCCAAGATGCACCCCCAGGGTGCCAGAGCAGGACCTGAGGTAGGTCCCTCCACGTCAGCGAGCCACCATTAGACGAGTTTGAAGCATGTTTTACATGGGGTGCCTGCTCTGACTAGTCACCAACCACAGTTGTTGGCTGTGGGCCTTAGCCTTTGCCCAGATGGGCTTAACCTGCAAGGCAGGTGGGGTTTGCTCCCCTAGACAGGTTGCCGACCACAGCTGACGAGTCCTGTCTACCCGGATTGTGTAGGGTTGTCACCCATAGATGGGTTGCCTACCAAGGCTAACGAGTCCCATCCACCCGCTTGTGTTTACGAAACCGCGCGAGAGAAATTCGCGCAAAAATAACCAATAAATGGGGGAAATGAGGAATAACAGCTGATAATTGTGGAGGGGGGAAAAAGGGGGGAAAGGGGAGATTGAGACACGAGGATAAGTGGTAAGAAGTTGTAGAGGGGAAGTATCTCACTTAATGACATATTCCTTTGTTTTGAGAGCCCTTGGTGTTTTGGAAGGGTTTTCTTCAAGGTCTTGGTTTCGTGACGCCTATCGCATTTGCTATACACATACTTCAGTGAGACTTATCGCACTTGCCGGGTTAAAAGGGGCACACCGTATAAAAAAAAAGAGCCTTCATCACCAATTTTCGATAGTCAACATTTCAGAGATCTTTTGCACTGGTATAGGAAGAGGAAGGACAATTATGGACGGGGATCACAACTGTAGATTCAGGTAAAACGAGGATAGGAAGAGGGGGGGGGGGATCCATAAGGGACGGGCATCTCAACCTAGATTTTAGGAGAAAAGTAGGTGGGGGGGGGGAGACAGGTATAATGAGCCACTGTTCCTACAACTTTCCTCCTACTCAACCTTTCCCTCTTGACTAAAGTACTCTGAGTGCTGCTATAGTCTATTCGCTGTAAGTAGGCGATATATCATGACCTCTAACCTCTGTAACTCACAAACGACTATAGTAATCAAGCTAATATTTCTACCAGCTGGGAAGAGTCAGTCAAGGAATAGATGTGGAAATTTACAGCCAATTTGCTCTAACCCTTTTTGAGTTACAGAGGATAGAGGTCATGATTTCTCGCCTACTTACAACGAATAGACTATAGCGCCAATACAAAGGACACTTCTGTGGAATTGCAATGTTATGGGACGAGCTCAATAGAAGAAGAATTGGGATTCAATAACTATATTGAAGAGATTAATTTAGGCGACGGGCTTATTTTAAAAATTTACTTCATAAGTTTTCTGATCAGTGTTGACATAAATTGTGGAGGTAAAAGCTCTAGTGCAATACAGTCTTCATCCCTCAAATATGGTATGTATGTAATTGTATATACTCAGGCACATACTCCATAGCTAGGGGTGGTCGACCGAGATAGAGCCCGAACAGGAACAACACGACGAAAAAAAATCACACGCATCTAGGTCGCCCAGAAGACCCAGAGGGCAGGGATCACTAAGGGCACTCCAGCACTCCCCTGGCCCCCCAACCTCCCGGAGAGGTTCTGGTTTCAGCAGGCAGACACGCAGCGAAGCTTTACCACCACAAGCCTACCCACCTCGCATCCCCGCATGACCCTTCATATACACCGGTTCCCCGTGCGATAGTAAATAACATAGTAAATAACAATTGGACAGGTTTAGATCAAAGTTTTAAGTGAGCTATAACTTTTGTCTGCACCTGTGGATCTCAGCTTGAAAGAAATAGGATATAATATAGTGTCCCTTACAAAGACAAATAACAACAATTAATGAACATACTGCAACAACCATACTGTATATAGTCTTGTAGAGTAACTTTATAATACTATGTTTTTAGTATATACTTTATATCATACACACTGACATACCGTACGGTAGTTGTTTTAAACATAAAATATAATTTTGTAACAAAATAAATAACTGTTCTATCAAGGACAGTATTGTGCCTTAATACCAGTAGCACAACAACCAAGCCAGAGAGTAAACCAATGAACTAAATCATAATTGCAGGGTTGTACTGACCGAATGCTGCTATAAGGAGGGAAAAAAAAAAAAAAATTCCAGGCTCCATAATTCCCGAGAAGGGGTGGCCATGAATTAAAATGTAAAACTTGCAAACTAAACAAACCAAAATTGGGACAAGGACAATATAAAGTCAAATTAAATTATCAAAATCTGGAAACAATATCAGGCGTTTGTCACGAATCACTAGGTCAAGTTGCCCGGGCTTGACATCTACCAATAACATTTTGACAGTAAGGGCTTGATCCACCAACCCTTTGATCAGCAGCCGACCCTCTACCGACGATGCCACGGCTCGCGAAGAAACCTACAAAACAAGGAAGCATACAATAATATAAAATAATCTAACCTAAGCTCCAACGAGACAGTGGAGACCCTAGAGTAAGAAAGCAGCCTACCTCCTCCCACCATATTGGTGCAAGTTGTTATATTAGCCTCTCTTTACACTTGAATGGTTCATTCATGCAGTTGATGCAAGTTTTAATGCCGTGCACTCCTTTGATTGGCAGGGCATTTATGCATTATGCTATCAAGACAGTTACAGCGGTTGCCAGGAACCGCTAGACCTGAGTGTCCAAACTCTTGACATCTACCAAGGGCATGGGGTAGGATTGAACTGCCGACCCTTCGATCAGCAGTCAGACACACTGCTGACCATGCCACGACATAATAAACAATGTATAGCACTAATGGTGATGGAGAAATACTAGCTTGGTTATTGGTTATAAATTCTACATGAAATAACTATCAGATGGCCGATATCTTATTACAGGATCTGGATGGGGCAGTGTTGTACACATACATATCAGAACATAGCCTACAATGGTTTGGTGTCCTTTTCCAGAACATACATGAACAATTGTAAAGTTGGACTTCCTCATAATTAGAAAACTTTCAAAATAAAATATTTTATTTAAGCAATTCCAAGCCCATTTCAAAAGCATTAATTGCATACAGAATTATGGCAAGCAATAATCTTGCAAACTCAAATTGAAATTCAACTAATGAACATAAGCCTATCAAACTATATAATAACTTGCAATTCAAACTACAAAATAAGTATTATCAGAAGACTCCAACTTGTGGCCCACTCAATATGAGACCTCTTGTTAAGGAAGAGGTTAATTACCGTATTTCAGTACAAATAATAGGTACTCTAATGCTATAAATATTCAGGTTTCACCACAATACAGTACACATGAATATGATTTATGCTGAATTATACAACTCCCTTCAATTTATTATTACAGTAAATCCTCTCTTAAATTTGTAGCTACTGTATGTTCCAGAAATAAATAAACTTAGGCGTTATATATATATTATTATATATATATATATATATATATATATATATATATGGACCTCAGTGGTCTGGTTGATCTGCTCTACATAATATAAATATATAGATACAGTATATATATATATATATATATATATATATATATATATATATATATCTATATCTATATATTATATATATATACAGGCATATAGGCCTACAGTATATATTTTTTGTTTAATAATGCTATCTGGAAACAACGCTTAATATAATAAAATTTTAAATAAAAGAACACAATCACAGATCCTTGCTAAGCTGCACAAAATAATATATGATATAGCTAAAGTAAAGTAAAAATGCCATTCCTTATATTTTGAAAGATTAAGCCTAGATAGATCAGCAAAGTTTAGGAACATGCCAACAAATTTGTTACCTTTAACTGTAAATCTACACTCACTAGTTTTCATGTTTAAGGGGGATGGGCCTGTTTTTCTGGCCTCCCTTTTCCTTCCTGTATAGCCCCATTTGTTTAAAGAATTTAAGACATTCGGCCCATTAGTTTGGCGATTTTAAGACCTACCGTACTATTTAGGTGTCAATTTTTGTCCTGGCGAACGATAGTGAGCCTGTAATTTTGGAAGAACCGGCCTTTGGCCGAGACATTTTCTACCGAAAAATGTACAAATTAATCTACAAGGGGAATCTAATGGATGTTTTCTTAAGTTTAATGGAGGTCTAGGGAGGAAACTAGAAAAACAATTAATAAATGATCAAATCGACCAAAAAGTGAACCATCCCCCCTTAAAGAAACTACATTGAAACTTTACATAACAAAGGAACATTACAACAGCCATGCTCTACCAATATGCATCAGGAACGGTTATTGGCTTATCGCATACAAATTCTTTTCAAAATTACCTTATAAATTCAATACTGCCCCAATTCTTTGTTTTAACAGGTAATATACTTTTTAAACAAAATAATTGACTAGGATAACATTACTGTACCTTACAAAATAATGAGATAAAACTGCCCAAGACAATGAGCAAAATCAAACAATTACTGCCATAAGCAGTGGCGGATCCAGGGGGGGGGGGGAAACCCCCCCCCCCCCCTCTCTCTTAGTGACCAAAATTGTGCCCTTACATTTGATATATACTGCATTTTATCTGAAATACAATACATATAAAGTTAGGGCGCCCCTCATGTATATACAGTATATCATCCCCCCCCCTTTAAGCCTGAGCTGGATCCGCCACTGGCCATAAGTGAATGTTGTAATAAGGATAACACTATCTTTTAGATCATAAAATATATATGACCAAGATAGTGAGCAAAAAAATGAAATAAAATTAGTAGCTGGATTCTTAAAATTGACTGGCAGATTAATTCTGTTTGAAACTTTTGAGAGGTTCAATTAATTAAATGTAGGAGCAGCATCCTAGCTTACCCGACTGGTTCATCCTCCTGGATGGTTTTCAGGTGCTTGATGATTCGGGACATGTATTTACAAAGGTCTGTCAGGTCTTCCTCCTGGTAAAACTTTTTGATGGCCTCTGCATCCTGTACGAGCTCCTTCACGCTGCAAATTTTAGACTCGCCAGCTGCCCCCTCGACACTTTCCTGCTCCTCAAAAGATAACTCTGTGCTAGCAATACTCTCGGTATCCACGTCGGTAGCAGTCTCGCTCAGGTAGGTACTAGCCAGGGAAATGGTCGACGAGTGCATAGCAGGCACCCCAAACTGGATAGACATGGGCAGCTGCTTGCTCAGGTCTCTAATGTTGTGATGAATCCTACCGTCTTGTTCCTCCACCTTCTCCATTACACTTAATGCCTCTGCAGCACTAGGATACTGCTTCTTGATACAGTTCAAGTAGCGTTTGTTGTGCGCAGTGGAGGTGAGATGGGCAAACATTTCCTCCTGGTCAAGCCGGTCCAACTTACACATGTCGCACGAAAACTTCATCTTGCGGCTGATCATTTCCTTGAAGATGAAGGCCACGCCGAGGATGGGTTTTTTGTTTTCGACCACCTGGGCTTCGAGGGAACCGACCGGGAACTTCTTGGGCGTGTCTTTCAGCTCCCGCCAGACGATCGGGGGCATTGGGTCCTCAGGCTCCTGGGGAAGGGGAGAGGTAAGGTTGGCAGCACAGTTCTTAGCATGAGACTTGCCCTTGTGGTGGCTGATGAAGTGGTGGTAGGACTTGAGCTCCACATTCGGACAGAGAAGGCAGTACACCACTAGCCTCGGGGTAGCAAATATCTGGCAGTCCGCCTCATAATCCATGCCAGGTTCAGAGCTAAACTTGGTGTCCAGGATACATTGCAGCATGGGTACGCTTGATTCCTCAGTCCAGAATTCGTCCGTCCCAAATTCCTCATTAAAGGCTCGTTCGGTTTCCGCCTCAGTGAAGTTATAATCCACTTCTTGTTCCCCATAGTCATCCTCAGGATAGTAAGATGCCATGATGTTAGAGTAGAATGGCAGATGATTTGGTTATCCTCAAATGCTGCGAACCAAAAAGAATAATTAATCAAGAGAGATATTGGTCACGTAAATCACAAAGTTGCGTATTCAATTTAGTGGGATCCTGCCAGTTTATTGTGGCTATCAATAGTTTTATTTAGCCTAGGGAGGACTCATTAGTATAATGACTAAAATCAATCTTCCTTTTATGCTTTACTCATAAGTACTGAACACATATTGATGACATTCCTAATGTATGCTTGATCACCAATTAAATACAGTAAGATTGAGGCTTTAAGAGTGATAGTTTTGTTGAAACTTAGTCATCACAAAACCTGCACTTGTCATATACAGGTAGGCCTCTTCCAACTTGATTAATTAATGTTTACCAGTAGCTAAGAATGAATGATGATTCGTTTGGAGAGAGGCTTTGCCCCAGTCACCCCCATGAGACACATGAAATAATACTGCAGCCCTCAAAGTTTTCACAGAGAATGTTTGTTTGCCCACTTCTGTGCCATGTTGTTGTTGTTGCTGTTCCCCAGGCTGTTTGGCCGAGCAGCCCCAAGGTCCCGAGCAAGGCCATAACCGAGCTTCCCCACAAAACCCTCCCTGCTTACCACTAATAAACCCCAGGTGACCGAAGCCACTCCAAGGCGGGGAGCTGAAGAGGGTGCGGAAACGCCTGAGAAAACAAAGCCCCACCCAAGGCCCTGTGTCCCTCAGCAGTTATGAAGGGAAAGTTGAGGGGCAAAGGAAAAAATGTGACGCTTTGGCTCCCAATCTGCCAACCTATAGATTGGCAGTAGGGAGGTCAATCCACGGAAGAGACGCCTGTCACTTGAGATCTAGAAAATATATACAGCAAAAGGAACAGTCAGAGTAAGCTATGGGTATTTTTTTGTTTTTTTCTATGTGAATGAGGGAGACAAAAGGCATAACTGCCTGCAACGAGTGCCTCCCCCAGATTTCAAAGAGTGACAAGGCCGAAATCAAGGGACACTAAAATGCTATGGCAGAGATCACTTACTCTCACTCTGATAAACCAGCCCATTGCCACTCTGTGCCACGTAAGCGGTGGTCACCCATACGCCTACTATTATCAGTCCTCAGACCAGTGGCGGAACAGGTATCTTGAAAAAACTACGGGATGGATGTAGTTTCCGGGCATATGGTCATCATGTTTACATAGGGCGATCACCGCGGTTAACTTCGTGTCTATTTTGACGGCGATTGTTTTGGTTATTTGCCCCCTGCTGGCAATATACATGATGACAATATGTAATGGGGGGGGTGAGGGGGGGCAAAGCCCCCCCCTCAACACATTATTGTATCCAATGGCATTCAAAATAGATGGGAACATGATTGCAAGCGTCCGACGACGCGGTCGTCATGCTTACATTTGTCGATCGCCGTGGTTAAGTTCGCGTCTATTTTGCCCGCGATTTTTTTCTTGTTTATTTGCCCCCTGCTGGCAATATATATGATGATGACAATATGTCATGGGGGAGGGGGGGGGGGGGGGGGGGGGGGGGGGGGGGGGTGGTGGGGGGCCACCTACTCCCTCCACATCATTTCAATAAGGTACGCTATTACGCTGTAATATTTCTCAGGGTTAGTTTCCCAGCCAATGTATTAGGTACTTGGAACACATACTGGGTGTTAGGTGAGGTTTAGTCTTTTATCCCACGCAATAGGTACCAGGGACATATGCTATGTGTTAGGTGAGGATTAGTCTTGTATCCCACGTACTGGGTACAGTACAGTACAATGAACACATCTGTACTAGGTGTTTGCTGAGGGTTAGTCTTGTATCCCACGTACTGGGTCTAGGTTAGGTTCTTTGGTTAGGTTACTGACAATGGATCAGGTGGTAGGTATGGAATAAACTAGATACTATAGGTAGCGCCAACGAGCTTGACAATAATTTTGACCCCTTAACTTCTCATAACCAAAAGGGCCTAGAGCAAACTGGCTGTAGAAATGATAGAAACGTCAGCTCGATTACTTTCATTCATTTCGAGTTATAAGAAGTTAAGGGGTCAAGATTATTGTCAAGTTCCCTGGTGCTACCTATAGGAACACTAACTACCTGGTAGGTAAGCGTTAGTCTTGTATCCCACGTACTGGGTACTATGAACACATACTAGGTGTTAGGCGAGGGTTAGTCTTGTATGATTGTATCCCACGTACTGGGTCTAAGTTAGTTTTTAGGGATGTACCAATACCAATATTTTGGCCGATACTGACACTCAGTTTAGAGCCGATACTGATACTGTAAATACTGAGGAGCACTCAGTCTTAAAATTTGATGTATGTATGTATGCATAAATGATATATTGTAAGGTATAGGGTTCAGAGTACATAGTATATACGGTACGTACGTACGTACGTACGTACGTACATACATACATACATACATACATACATACATACATACATACATAGTAACATACAATTACATACATAGATACATATATACTGATACTTAGCCGATACCGATAATTCTTTCTAAAAAAATAAATTGTGAATGAAAGTAGGCTATAAAAATTAGTCTCATAATCGTATATGTTAAATCTTAACCTCATTGACACCCATGACATTAACTTAAGTCAGTCAATAGTTAAGAGTTAGTATTGATGTGTGCTATGTAAATGGAAAAGAAGGTGCTATCTGATAGTATCTGCACCTAAGGACAATGCTACTTGTTTGGTTGTCAACATCAGTTGGGTTAACAGGCATCAGGGTTCAGGGGAGGGCCGGGCTCCAGTCCCCGCTGTGTCTGAAAGAGGAATGTTATTGTCCGAGCCGGCCCCTGTAACGTCTGGACTCTGGAGTAGTGGAACTGCGGCACTGCCATCCTTACCCGAGGCCAGTCCATCCCCCGACTTATCACCGGCACCTGTCTCAGCACCAATACCAGTAGCCTAGTTGGGGGGCCATCGGTTCCTCCACCACGTACGGACGGCCGCCAAGTAGCCTAGAAGTCAGCGGAGCCCAGGTGTCAGTGCCCCTTGCAAAACGTCTACGGTAATATGAAAAACCTGTCTCTGTAAGTTTGTAAGATCTCTATGGATAGCATAGGCCTAAAGACCGAAATATAAAGGGATGACCGTTTCAAGTTTTTAACCTTGGAGAGGATAGCCTTCCTGTGCTCAATGCTCATCATTGGGTGAGAGGGGGCCCCCCCCCCCCCCTCAACTTACCCTGGGGGGCCGTATCTTAAGATTGATGAATAGGCCTACTGTAGGCTTATGTTTTTCATGCAATTTCTGATGGGTTTCATAAAAATACACGAGATGGATGTAGTTACCGGATGTACCACTACCGACATACAACATAAATCATCTATAAATACTTAGGCTATAATAAAATAAATACTTATAAATCTATAATACTATGTTAGGACCTAGGTTAGGTTGTTTGGTTAGGGACTTAGGGAAGTTAGGGTAATGTATTTTTGTATCCAAAGGCAGTCAAAATAGACGGGAACATGATGGTGAGCGTCCGCGTAGTGTAAACAAGACGGGCGGTACACCCGGTAACTACATTCTTGCCAAAAACACTGTAGCTTAGGCTAAATGAAGGAAAAACACACCCACACACAAACGGTGACAAAATTGTTGTTGAAATAACTGTCGGTACCACACACTGGAGTTATAACTAAAACCATGAAAACACTCAATTCTCAAAATCTGGAGGAAAAAACATGAAAAATAAGGGTGCGAGCCTATTCCCTATAATTACCAAAGTAATATTGATAATATTCAAGACCTCTTTCGCAGCCCTATTAGAAATAATTTATTAGGGAAAATAGGGACCAATAGACTCGCCATATTTTTCTCATTATAGTCCGCATGGAGGAATTTCGTTATCGACACTTAAAAAAAAACAATTACACCGAAAAATAACACTAAAATAATGTCCCGAACGTAACCAAAGCATTGCATCCAATGAATCCTTCGACCTGGGTCCTCTTCTTCTTGTTTTCAAAGATGCGGTGAGTCCGATTTACCCAATAAATGTCTTGAACGTTACTCACAAAAACGATATTATATTATATTATATTATATTATATTATATTAGGGTTAGGTTAGGTTAGGTTAGGTTAGGTTAGGTTAGGTTAGGTTAGGTTAGGTTAGGTTAATCTAATCTAATATAATATTTGTACATTTTGGAAGCGTGCATGGGCCGAACATGGCCTCCCCAGAGTCCCCACAATTTTCCTTACCTACTGTAAAAGCGCCATTTGACGGAGTATCTTTAGATTAATGAATAATGGGTAAGTTAATGCAAATCCTCCACTCAAACCATGATAAACAACAATTAAACACTATATTCCCTGGAAAAATATAAAGAAACTTGGTAAATAAGGCGGCTCTAGCTGTCTTGAATGTTACCGTAATATTTACTGTTACTAGGCCTACACTAAAACTGCACCCAAATACTATCGGCCTAGCTAAAACAAATTATCACCACACAATAGGGTAAAATTCTAGTTTCACGTACACAGCGACAAAAGGGAGGCGCCGTTGTAAAGGCATAGCTTCCCGACAAACTATGAAGATCAGGGAAATTGCTGGGTAAAAGACGTAATATAATGATAATAAACTACATTAACGACATTAGCCTAACCTAACAACCTTACCTAACCTAACCTAGTATTATGTAATAGCTATGGTGCCGCATATGGAGAGAGATTTTTTTTTTTTTTTTTTACAGTAGGCCTAGGTATAATTCCTTATAATGCATTTCCACCGCTTTGGACATATATAGGAATTAAGTATGGTATATGACAACTCTAAAGTAGCCATAGAAATTTATGAGTATGCTGTGAAAGCGAAACTAGAATTAAACCCACAATAGGTTGTGCAGCCTGTGACTCGAAAACGGTAAATTTACCTGGCTAAAGTCACATTAGTACTTTACCATTAGGCTACCAAGAGACTCCAAAGAAGCGACTTACTTTACAGACTGCAGTGTAAAGTTGTGTCTTGTGACCAAATATCCAATAATCCAAGACAACGAGTATAACGCGTCGGCGACGTCGGACGGCGCTTCCCTTCTCAAGATCTCAGTATTTGTCTTCTGAAATTCTGAACTTCTGAAGCCGCTGTGGCGCTGGATGGCAGCGACTGTCCTCACTCCTCGAACTTCACCACTTCACAAACAAAGTAAAGCTGCCTTCAGGACAACTTGTCTTGGTCCCGGGATCTCCAATGAAAGCTTGAGACTAGATTTATATATAGTTCGTATATTTGGGGATAGTTAAAGGTAACCCAAGATCGTCGTTTTCTTGGTTCTTGGTTGTGAGAAAGGAAGAAAAGGATCCTCGTTATCCTTGGTTTTCGTTATCTGAGATTGTCCCAGACGGTGACAGTACCGCCAAGGTTAATGAATTTGCAACGAATATCGCTATGTTATCTTCCTGGAGTTGTAGGAAATGCCATAAGTTGTAGGAAATGCCATAATGTCGCTGGAAAAATAACGTTATCTTTGGAGTATCGCACAAATAAGGTTCAAATGCAACAGGCTATGTCTATAAATCATGTAGGTAAATGATAATAATTGTCGCTAGATATACATATCTGGAACATTATATACTCTGATTATATAATCAGAGACGGCAATATAAGCCCCGTTGCCAGACGTAAGAATTTTGCGTTTGGTTAGATTTAGACAATTTATACTTTCAGCAGTTAACACTTGCAAGTTGCACATATTATACAAGCTAATACACGTAAGCTGGTGTTATTGCCTCATTTGTGAAGCATACAGGGGAAATAGGAAGGAATAGAACGAGATAAATGAAACCAGACTTGAGTAGTTCGAGCACTTTCAATTTTCTTTTTTCAATAAAACAATATCAGTTTTATAATTTATTTGCCAAGTTTCGTTTACCCTGGCGTACATTTTGATGTCAAAGAAAGATATAAAAAACATATAGGCCTAAACAATATCACAACTAGGCTACGCTGTCAGAATGTGCTGAATGAACGTAGCCTAGTAGGCCTAGGCTAGCTACGTGAGAATAATTGGCATTGGGTGAGTAATGTACAGTACTATACATATAGATATCTAATTCTAATACATATCAATAGATATCTAATTCTAATACAAATTAATACATAGGCCTATCAATGGTAGTGTATCATGGTATGACATAGGCTTTTGAACTTACTTAGATGGCCCGGGTTCACAGCATTAATTTCGGGTTTTAGTATAACTAAATTGGGTTGTTTGGTTAGGTTATATACTAGGTTTCAGAAACAAGATTCGTAGTTGCGGTAGTATTTACGGTATCTGGACACTTCGAGCGAATTCATATTCGAGCGGAGGCGCATTTAGGTTAGGTTAGGTTAAGTTAGGTTAGGTTAGGTTAGGTTAGGTTAGGTTAATTAGATTAGATTGAAGTTCCTCGCATTCGTATTTACAGATACGGCCGAATACCGGTAGGCTACTAAATGGGCGCCGGCCCAACCGCCATGTTGTATCCCACGTAGGCCTACTAGGTACTACGGACACATTGTAGGCGTTAGGTGTGGATTAGGTTTGTATCCAATGTACTAGGTCTATGTTACTGGATATTTATGATTTAAACAAGTGCTACGTTTTCGATAAATCTGGTTATATGGCTTTGCAATTAGGGAAATCATGAGCCGATTTCCGACATGTAGTTAGTCTTTTTCGATTCTCAAAATACGATCAAAGTTTTGCCAAAAATTGGCTCGGGTTTTCCAAAATTATGCTTTTTGGGGTTTGCAATTTAGGGAAACATGAGCCAAAATTCTAAATTAGGTTACTGTAATTTGTTTACTCTTAAAATTCGCAAAATCCGAGCCAAGTTTTGCCAAAACTTTGCTCGGGTTTTCCAAAATTCGGGAAACCTGAGCCAAATTTCTAAATGAGGTTACTGTCATTTTGTTGTCTACAAACTCTCAAAATCCGAGCCAGCTTTGGCCAAAACTTGGCTCGGGTTTTCGAAATATTTGGTTTTAGGCCTTAGAAATACCTTAAAACCCGAGCCAAGTTTTGCTAAAATACGTTTTAATCGCCGTTTTACGCATTTAACCCCTCATTTTCCCTGTACTTCATAGCCCTCCCCACTATCGGGCGGCGTGTCTTAAGATCGTTGTATAATGGGGAAAACGGTTTCGCCGAGGGTTGCAATTATTTCCAAACACTATATATTGATGAAAACTAACAGGGGGTTTTATATAGGCTAGGCTAGGCTATGTGATCAAAATTCTTCTCGGTAAGGATGTAGTATCCGGGCATACGGTCGTCATGTTTACATAGGTCGTGCGCTCGCGGTTATGTTTCCGTTAATTTTGACTGTTTGCTTTTCTGTTAGGCCTATTTGCCCCCTGCTGACAATATAGCCTATAGGCTAGGCTATAGCCTATGATTTAGACAGTAAGTCATGGGGGCCTCAACCTATTATTGTATCCTACTGCATGCAAAATAGCCAAACATGATTGCAAGCTTGCGAGTAGTGTAAACAAGGCGAGAGGTACGCCCAAATACTACATCCTTACCATAAATTATGTATAATAAGGCGGCTAGCCTTTTCTGAATAATCATGTAGCCTAGCCTAGGATTCTTTTGAGGGTTCGGGAAACTTTTTGGGAATTGTCTGAATTGATAAGCTTTGAGAATGTGCAGTCTTATTAACTGATAAATTAGGCTCTAGAATAGAATTTTAAGTCTAGGACTAGGCCTAGGCTTTAAAAGAAAAAGAATAGGAAAAGTGGGGATTGGGCCTGAGTAGGCCTAGGCCTATATAGAATAAAATAGAGGACTAGTCTAGGCTTAGCCTAGGTAATTTACGGAACTAGCATAAACTTGTAAGGCCTAGGGTAAGATCTGGAATAAACTTATATATCCTACTATCGGTAAATTTCTATAATTGCACCTATACGACCTAAAAAATATATTGTATTTAACAGGAAGGTACGACGAGGTAAGTGATGTGGTATAGGTGGCAATATGCGGAAATGGATTATAAGGGCATTCCGCCCCCTCTGACAAAAGTCTATCAATCTAGATGTGACACAGATTTTAAATTGTTTCAGAGAGACATTAACCTAACCTAACCTTACCTAACCTAACCTAGCCTAATGTAGGGGAGGGGGGGGCTTATAAACCATTTCCGCATATCTACACATCACTTACCTCATCATACCTTCCTGTTAGATGCAATAATAATTTGTTTAGCTCGTATAGGTGCAATTATAGACCTATACCCTACTATCCATTCCTGATAGACTAGGCCTAGTTTCAGAAATAGGTAAATCTTATTTTAAGGACTGACAATGTTTTCGGTAACAATTGTGTGTGTTTTTCCTTCTCGGTCAGTAGGCTATTTAAAAGTGACTATTAATCCAATTGAGTATTTATTCTTTTATTCTATTTTTTTCAGGTTTCGGTAAAATTCTAACAATGGTTTCGAATCGATTTTAGCATTCCGTTAGGCCCATCGCATTGGCTATACACATACTTCCGTGAGGCTTATCGCACTTGCCGGGTTAATGACATTATGAACGGGTGACCCCTTTCATACGGAAGGCCATGTACACCGCCAATACCTTACCCCCTGTGCATGCGTGAAAATGTAAGCCCACTTGGCCCCGCCCCGCTGCCCAACCGCGTTTAAATATAGCCTTCAAACCGTATCTGCCAGGTCGCTCCGTAGCTCAGTCGGTATAGCTCCCGCCTCTGACTGAAAACCAGTGTTCGATCCCACTCGGATCTTGTGTATTTTATATTTTTATTTTGTTATTTGTGTTATGTTACGGTATATTATATTAGGGTTAGGTTAGGTTAGGTTAGGTTAGGTTAGGTTAGGTTAGGTTAGGTTAATCTAATTAATAATATTTGTATGTTTTGGGCAGTGGGCGGGGCCAACGGGGCTTACATTTTCGCGCATGCGCAGGGGGTAAGGTATTCGGCGGAGTGCATGGCCTCCCCTTTCATACTCCTGTTAAAGTTAAGCTGCTTAATCCACACATATATTGTCACTAACCTAACCGGATAACCTAACCTAGTATCTTTGGTGAGGGCTGATGCCCCGACACCCCCGCAAACATGTAGAATTACTAAAAATTAAAGTGTGAATGTGAAAAATGACACCTGGCATTGCATGTCATAAACTGGTCAACAGAAAACGGGTGCGGATGTAATACGTCCGGGAATCGGGAACACAGTTCTTGCCGATATTACATTGTATTTTATATTCTGTCTCGAGTCGGCCACCCCCAGCTATGAGGTATGTGCTTGAGTATATACATACATACATACATTTATATTTTAAAATTTGTTTTTTAATTTCTAACTTTAGAATAACATAAAAACCTAACCTAACCTAGGAGGTTAGGAGAGGCTTTTGGAAAGGTTAGGTTAGGTTTTTAGGTTATGCTAAAGCTGAAAATAGAAATATACCGGTACGGTAATTATTTGGAAAATAAAACTAACAAAAAATTATCCCGTAGCATTTTCATATAATCTATTGATAAGTGTATTCTGAAAGGTTTGATTGAGAATAATCAGTAATTGCGCTGCGAGTTTCTTCTTGAGAATTACCCTGAAAATAGAAAATTAAGTTAAACACAAAATATATATCCCCTCCATCATGTATGTGCATACCAATATTTGCATACAGTATACAGTAGCCTACTGTATTCTAAAAGCTTGGGCACAAAATAATTACTCTTAAGGGTGTGCCCCCCCCCCCCCCCCTAATACAGTACTACGCTCGTTGTCGCCGTTTGGGGCTTTGGGGCCGGCAACTGAGGCTTGATGGAGGAGGATTTTTACCCTCTCCAGTATCCCCTCGAACTTACGTTGTCGGTTTGACTAATTTTGTGTACCATTTATTTCTTCTTTCTCCGTTTTCCCCCTTCTATTCTTCTTCTAACTCTTCCAGCTGTCCTTTGGGCAACCTATATCATATGCCACCCTGTCAGGCCCTCATAGTTGGCCTGGCTTGGTTGTTGGCTCTAACCTGCTTGTGTCTCTTCGGTCGCTGGTGCGGCTGAGCTGACTCAATTAATTGCCGTTGTCCCTGATGTGGCCTCTGCCCTGACTGTACATCTTCGTGTGTTCCTTCTCCACAGTACAGTAGTTTTTTTGTTTTGTTTTTTTCTTTTTACATCTCGCTGTGATTTTGTCTTCCTTAGTCCTGATCTTTCTCATTCTCCGCCTTTGATCACTTCTTCATTGGTGCTGCAATCATGTGCAATGTATCAGTTCTTGCCTCACCCTTCGGCTCTGCCCTATAATATTTCTGGTGTGGAGCTCATGTGGTCTGGCTGAACTGATGACATGGCGAGAAATGTCTGCGTGTCTTTGCCTTCGTAGATTTGAGCCCCTCGGCCTTCCCTATCTATCTCGTCTTGATAGTTGTCCATGTTGATCTAATCCTTCGGGCCAGCAATGTTAGAGTTCTTTTGAAACTCTGTGGTCTGGTTAAGCTAATTTAAAAAAAAAAAAAAATTATAAGTAAAATACCAGTGTGTAAATGTTCAGAATGTTATCAAAAGTTAAAGGGTTACTTGTAATGTTTTTGTTTCAGCGTGAACCTGAAGATGGCCTCCTCCCCGAAACCTGTCACATATCCAGCTTCACCTCTGGATGACTCCCAGCTACAGGTACTTAGCCTTAAGTATATTTAAGTTTATTACTTTTATTTTCCATTATATCTATTTATCTATCTATTGCTAGACACTTTGATCCCGGATGGGGGATCTCTTCTTCTGTCACCCCTTCTCCCACCCAATACCACTTTAACTCATATACTGTACCTCTCAATTCTGTCACTCCACCTCACTCTCGGTCTGCCTCTCTCTCTCTGTATAGCTTACACATATTCACATACTCATCGAAGCATGCAAAATAGATAACAAATTATTCTAAATATGGTTAGGTTAGGACAGATGTACTTGAGGGCGGAGGATGGAGGCTAAGTGATTGCGAAAGAATTGCAGGTCAAAATTGAAAGAATGGCACCAAAAGCCATTAGAAAATCTCAGGGTTGATGTCAAGTTTGGTGGAGGCCCAAACGTGGAAAATGACACAGGTTGCTATATTTTTTTTCTGTTTTTTTTATTTGAGTGAGGGAGGCAAAAGGCAGAACTGCCTGTAGCGAGTGCCTCCCCCAGAGTTGAAAGAGTGACAGGGCCAAAATCAAGGGACATTCGAGCCAAAATGCTTGGACACACGGAGTTTGAAGCAATTTAAGTCATAGGAGGAGGGAAAGACTGATTCTGGGAGAGAGTTCCAGAGCTCAGCTGTTGAATATTGAAATTCTAAGAGTAACGTTTCACTCTTAGGTTAGAGAGTTGCACAGAGTAGGGGTGGGATTGTGTTGCAAGACGGGTACCACGTGCCCTACGTAGAGGAGGTGGTATACACTGGGAGAGCTCTGAGGAACATTGATTATTATAGTAGCGATAGAATAGCGAGAGAGATGCAACATTGCGGCGGAGAAAGAGAGATTGCAGATACTGTAGTTGGTGAGTGGACGGGAGTTAATGATCCGAAAGGCCTTCCTTTCTACTTTGTCTAGAAGTGCGGTGTGAGAGGATCCTCCCCACACATATGTGAACAATACTCAATACAAGGATGCACCATGCCCCTGTACAGAGCAAGAAGCTGTGCAGAGGTAAAGAACCCCTTGAGGCAGTTGAGCACAACAGCTTCTGGGAGGCTGCCTTAGCAAGACTGGTAATATGGTCCTTCTAAGTGAGATCAGAAGAAAAAGAGACACCAAGAATATTGAGAGAAGATGAAGGATTGATTTTTGTATTGTTGAAGAATAAGGGATAGTCTGCTGGGAGTTCCAGATGGGTAGATAGATGGAGAAATTGGGTTTTGGAAGCATTAAATGCAACAAGGTTTTCTTTGTCCCAATTGGAAATAGTAGTTAGATCAGAAGATAAGTGTTCAATGGCTTCATTACGTTTGTCTTTGAGGGATTGCTGGTTGGGGCGTTCTGGAAAACTAATTGAGTAGTGTAAGGTAGAGTCGTCTGTGTATGAATGGATGGGACTGGTGGTACAGTTGAGAAGATCATTTATGAAAATTAGAAAGAGAATAGGAGATAGGACAGAGCCCTGAGGAACACCGGAGTTGATAGGCTGAGGTAGTGAGCGATAGCTGTCCACAACCGCAGCTATGGAACGGCCAGAAAGGAAATTAGAGACGAAGGCACAGATGGAGGGATAGAAACCGAAGGAGGGTAGCTTAGAAATTAAAGATTTGTGCCATTCTGTATCGAAGGCCTTCGATATGTCTAGTGCAATAGAAATGGTCTCACCGAAGTCCCGAAAGGAGGATAACCAAGAGTTAGTAAGATATGAAAGAAGATCACCAGTAGAGCGACCCTTGACGAAGCCATACTGGCGATCTGAGAGTAGATTACAGTAAACCCCCGATATTTCGGATTCTTTTTAGTCGGAAACCCGTACTTCTCGGAATGGCATCGGCTTCTCGGAGATGTCCCTGTGTATATCTTGGCAATTTCGGAGTTGGACAGGATTTGTGTCCGGTTTACAGTGTTCTCTCACTCGGTTTTAAGTGGTTTTAGGATGAATTGAAGCCTGTTCCTTTTAATTATTGTGTTAATATTAATTACTATGTACTGTACTGTCCCTGAAAACATAATAATGTTCGTATTTGTCATTAACCCTTTGAAGCTCTAACGCGTTTTGCAGTTTATTTTGGCTATCATTAGACAATTTTATGCAGCTTAGGAAGTAGCTGTGGGTATTAAAAGGGTAAATACTATATCAATCAACCCTTTGACTTCCATATACCGTTACTAATCTGAATAAAATAGTATAATAGTATCCAGAAACAGAACAGAAATGCGTATTGGAGCTTGAAAGGGTTAATATGATGAATTTCACATGCAATTATGAAATATTAAGAGTAGCAGTGGTAGGGTGATCTCAGTTTTCTATGGTGGCGCAGACTCCCCCTTCCTATTCAGGCATTTTCCCTCTTTGTAGTCGGACATAAGCCGGAATTCGCACATCTCGGAAAATCGGACATTTTGGAAGTGAGCGTCCCCCAATTAGTCCGAGATAACGAGGGTTTACTGTATGGGAAGAGTAATGCTTCAGAAATATGGAAGCAAGTATAGTTTCAAAAACTTTAGAGACACAAGAGATGAGAACAATTGGACGATAGTTGGAGGGTTGAGAGCCATCACCCTTCTTTGGGACAGGTTGAATAAGAGCAAACTTCCAGCATGAAGGGAAGACGTTAGAGGAGAGACAGAGACGAAAGAGTTTGCCTAGGCAGGTAGTCATCACGGAAGCACAGTTTTTAGTACAACAGGAGGAATACCGTCCCTAATATTATTGTTTCTGTGGCGCAGTGGTTAGGGCATGTGTTTAAGTTCAACATCCGGCCCTCTGGTTTTGTGAAAAATATGAAAAAGAAATCTAGGCACCATAGAGGCACATATGGTAGTGAGTGTTGTAGTACGTCTTGGTGTGATTTACACGGTACGCTACGGTACACTACGAAAGATGACTCAACATGGAATTTGAGTGGAATAAAGAGCAGCTTAGTAACGAAAAACCAATACTCGCTGCCCCCCCCCCCACCCCTTTGATAGCGCCAGCTGTTGTAAGCAGTGCAATCAATAAAATGAAGGACGAAAAAACTGGAGGATGCTCTGGCATTGTAGCTAAGATGATTAAAGCCTCAGGTGATATAGGAGTGAGAGTTTTGGTCACAGAGCTAATTAACTCCATCATTAGAGAGGAAGTAATCCCTGATGAATGACACAAAAGTGTAATAATAAACATATATAAGAGCAAGGGGTACTCATTGGATAGGGGAATTTATAGGAGCCTGAAAATGCTTGACCAAACCATGATGTCCCTATGATTGTTCAATATATATTTATATGGATAGAGTCATGAAAGAAATACAAAGAAGAGCAGTGGATGTTGATGCACCGCTGATGAGGGAAGGAAAACAAGTGGAAGTTGCCTGTACAGTCTGCCGATGATACAGTTCTGATGAGCGATAGTGAATGGGAGTTGCAGGGTCTGGTAAATATGTTTGGAACATTGTGTAAAAAAAAGGAATCTGAAGGTAAATGTGGGGAAGAGCAAGGTTATGTTCTTTGAAAAGGGTGCAGCCACAGACTGTGAGGTGAGTTTGAACGGTCAGCTCCCCTGTAGGGAGCTTTAAGATAAAATTGGATAAGCATATGGACGAGAAGGGTTGGGTGTGAAGGGGGATCAGCCGGGTTGGGCCAATCAGCGCTCTGCAGACCCCCATAATCCTGCGTTAATCTCTAACCGTTTTGGTAAGATGATCCTCAGGGTATTAGAGTGTTGAGCCTATAATTGGGCTTTGTAATTGATTTGGGGTTGTGTGGGACAGGGATCTGCCTTGCTTAGGCCAATCGGCTTTCTGCAGACTCCCATTTTCTTATATTCTTATGTTCTTATGCAGAATTTCGGCTCATTTAAGTATTTGGGCACTGTGTTGAGTAAAGATGGGAGTATGGATGAAGAAGTGCGATAGAGGGTTGTAGGGACGCTGAAAGCAGTAACAAGAAATAGGGTGGTCAGCATGGAAGTAAAGAAGTCCTTGCATGGCAGTGTGGTAATCCCGACATTGACTTATGGGAGCGAAGATGGAGGTTGTTGGAGAGACAAAAATCAGGAGTGAGAGGGGTGGAAATGAGTTACTTGAGAAGTGCATGCGGAGTTACATGGAGGGATAGACAGACGAATGAGGAAATAAGAAAGCGGTGTGGTGTGGATGTAGATGTGCTGGAAAGTGTGAAAAGAAATACCTTTAGATGGTTCAGCCATGTGGAATGCATGGGAAGCGAGAGACTGACGAAGAGAGTGTACGAGAGTGAGGTGGAAGGACAGAGAGAGAGAGGTAGATCGAGAGAGAGGTGGAAGGATGGAGTTAAGAACTATGTGCGTGAAAGCGGTGCTGGTTGGGAGGAGGGGTGTCGACTGACTGGGGACAGAGGTGCATGGGGGCGTTTCGTTCGTGGCCACCCCTTTGGAGATCATGGCGTCCGGCAATAAATAATTACCTGTAGATAGATAAAAGTCATGTAGGTCTATGAGAGAGTCTTTGAAGGTGTGATAAGGGAAAGTATTTCTATCGACGATATGCAGTTCGGTTTAATGCCAGGACGTGGCACAATCGACGCTATCATCATAGTCAGGCAGCTGCATGAAAGATATCTACCGGTACTTAAAGATAGGGATCTGTACCGGTATCTTTTGTTTGTAGACCCGGAGAAGGCCTTTGATAAGGTGCCCAGAGAATTTGTGCAGTGGGCTATGAGAAAACTTTGCGTAGAGGAGTGGCTGGTACTTGTGATAATGAAGATGTACGAGGAGTCACGAACCGCAGTCAGGGTGAAAGGTGTACTGAGTGAGGAGTTTACAGTTCGCGTCGGAGTCCACCAGGGCTCTATGTTAAGCCCTCTTTTTTTTATGGTTCTGGAGGCACTATCTGGTGATTCAGAGTTGGGCTCCCCTGGGAACTGCTATACGCAGATGACCTAATACTTATCGCATATAGTACGCGGGATGCCAAGTCTAAGTTCAGAAGATGGAGAGAGGGCATGGCAAGTAAAGGGTTAAGTTAATATATATAAAACCAAGGTTTTACACAGTAGATTAGGGCTAGGAAAGGTAGAAAAAAGTGGTGCATACCCATGTGCAGTATGCAGAAAAGGGGTGGGTGCGAAGTCAATACAGTGTAGCGTCTGCCGCAGCTGGGTACATCACAGGAAGAAGCGCTGCACTAGAATAAAGAGACCTCTACCAAGGAAGAAGTCTGAAATTGAGAAATTTGTATGCATAGTATGCAAAGGTGAGCTTGTATTCAATGACCGACTCGAGAGTGTTAACTTTGGCAATGAGGCACTGGAGATAGTGAACAAGTTTTGCTACAGTACTTGGGTGATGCCATCTTTGTCGGTGGTGGGGTTGAGGCCGCCACTATCGTCAGAATAAGATGCGACTGGGGAAAGTTTAGAGAACTTTTGCCATTACTCACCATGAGAAGACTCTCTCTCTCCCCTTGAAAGGAAAGGTGTACACTTCATGCGTTAGAAGCGCAATGACATGTGCTTCAGAAACGTGGCCTTTCAAAACGGATGATATCAACAGAATGGAATGCAATTAGATGAGAATGGTGAGATGGATGTGTGGTGCCAAACTGCAAGATAGGATACCAAATGAAGAGCTAAGGAGAAGGTTAGTTATCAAGAGTATCAGTGATGAGATGCGTACTAGCAGGCTTGGATGGTTTGGACATGTGGAGAGTTAGTTAGTTATGTAGAGCAGATTAACCAGACCACTGAGCTCCATACGGAACTCTCATAGGTCTGGCCCGAAGGATTGGATCAGATTACTGAAAGGAGCTTAAGGCGACGCAAAAAACGGACGATAGGGGGAAATAAAAAAAGGTAGATGACATGTGGAGAGGATGGATGAACAATGCTGGGTGAAAAAAATGCAAGTCCATGAATGTGGTGGGAGTTGCACCAAGGGGCGGGCCAAGAAAAACGTGGGATCGGACTTTGTGGTCTGATCTTAAAGCAAAGAACCTGACAAGTGAGGCAGCTCTTAACAGGGTTGCCTGGAATGCTGCCATTAGGACGTGAGACCGGAACCGTGCTTCATGAGGAGCACTCGGTCTTTAAATTTGTAGTAAGTAGATGTACATGCTCGCACCCAGTCGGGGGACACCTCAACAACGTATATAAACTAGTAACACACATAAAAAAGCCACACCAACAGCTTCCTCTCTCTCCAACACTCCTTCTCCCCTTTCAACACTCTCAAAACATATATTATTATTAACATCGTTCTTAACACAAATAACCCCCAAATGAAATTAATGAAAGCATGTGATTCTCCCAGGAGGTTCTGTTTTAAAGGCTTAATATTATCCCTCAATACCGATACCCTGACCTGACCTGACCTGTGGGCAGCTAAGGAGAAGAATATATTGAACTCTCTGGCTAGGCTTGAGTAAGGTGAGATGGATATGAGAGAGGGACCAACAAGAATAAGTTAGAGGCAAGCAAACTGTTATTGAGTGTATCAGTGATAGTGAAGGATGCATCCTAGCAGGTGTTGTGATCTGGCCGTGTGGTGAAAATTGATTCTGATTACTGGGTGAAGTGCCTTAGAAGTATGATAGTGGAGGATTGAACCTTTATTTTTGTATGTTTCATCTTGAACTTAAAGATGGCCTCCCCGAAATATGTCACTTCTCCAGCTTTACCACTTGATGACCCCCAGTTATAGCTGTACTGGTAGGATACTTGAGTAGACCGAGGAAGACCTGGAACAACCAGTTTTCCTTTTGCTACACAGACTTGGCTTATATTTATATTTTTGTAGAAGAGCCATGCACAATTATATATTCATTGCTCTTTCTTTCAGAGGGAGCTGGCAGACTTCACCCCAAGACCCTATCAGTTGGAGCTGTATGAACAAGTCAAGAAACACAACAGCATCCTGGTTCTTGGCTCAGGGGCAGGGAAAACCTTTATCTCCATTCTTCTTATCAAAGACCTAGCTCACCAGGTACAGATTTGTTTTTGGTATGTAAAGCAGAGCGGCAGACTGTGACAATTAGTTGTTTAGACTGTACATACAGAAATACAGAAATCAGATGCCTTGCTTCCACAGGAAGCACCTCAAAAATGGATGGCCATGGCAGAAACTGCCTCTAGGCTCACAGACATGCCCCCACTGCCCCACTCCACAGTGCCACCTCCACTGAATGGATTACGATCATAAGTACTGGAGGAGCAGACCCAGAGCATCCCCTCACCCAGACGGCAGTTCCACCCTATTCTTCTATTTTATTTACTCCTATTGGGTCTGGCCAGAAGCTTACCAAGCACAGGAGTGTTCTGAAGATAAGAACCAGTGGTCCACTGCTATAGAAGCTGATTGCACCACCAAAGTGGCGGGTGGTGGGGTCACCGCATCCCTACGCCAAATATTAAGAAATTGGGAAAGAGTTAAGTCAGTGTACGGCGTGTAGCACAATAGCACTTATAGTTTTATGTAAGAAAGCAAGAGTTTGTGTATCTTTAGATCGAGCTAGAATTGCTCTTTATGTAACTGAGGCACAGAGAAAAAGCAGCAAAAGAGGCCAGGTGGTGAAACAGGATACCTAGCAATCCTTATACTCCACTCAAAGCTCTCCCAGGGAGTACTTGCCTGAATGTTTGGTGCCTACAACCTCGTCTGTAATGAATAATATGAGAAGGTATACAAGCGTGTTTTCATAAAATTTTAATATCTTTTGCTAATGTTATCACTTTTAAAGGCATAATAAGAACTGCAATGAATACCTTGAACTTTGCGTATATTATAATTATGGGGCCGGACGAAGACACACTGCCCACCCCACTGCCGTCACAGCCACATCATCCACTTATGCGCCCCAAGTGATATGCGAGATCTACCTGCCTCTGGACTCCAGATTGCACCAGGAGATCGCCGACTATATGTAGAAGGTGGTTCTACGTGAATTGGACGTGGCTTACGTCAAATTCTAAAACCCTGTCAACGTCCCAGCACCCCTCCTGTCGCTCCTGCTGGAGCCGCCCAGCACCCCCAAGCACCGCCTAACCAATCAGAGGCCCAGGTCTAGGAAGGGCATAAAACGGGTGCGGATTGGCCAGCCTGGGCAGTGCCAGAAAGACACCACTACCACCACGAGTATCATCGACCTTCAGACTTCTTCCGGATTGAGAAGACAGATTACTAATCCCAGTCGACTTGTGATTGGCCCAGTGAGGCAGACCAGACAGGCTTTACAATTCAGGCCGGGACTTTTGTAAACCCCGGGAAGCAGCCCCAGAAATCACAAGTTCACAAGCCCACCACAGGACTAGAACTTACTGGTATTCCTCCCACCTGCACCTTCAGCAGCATCACCTCTTAGCAGCTTGGAAGGCATTAACGACCTACAAGACATCCTAGAAAAGACAAATATTAAACTGGCATGTGGGGCCATAAGCAAAGAGAAATCTTAATTAGACCCAGTTCCAAGTCCACCGCCAACCACCCAGAAGGAGAGCGAAGAGTGTATGGAGCTGCAAGAGTTAAAGGATCTCTTGAACCTGCAGGACAATAATTTGAGCAGCCTTCGCCGGAGTGGCAGAGGGAACTTTCACGAACAATCCGGGAGTGGCAAAAGGACTCGCCTATGATAAAGGAGCTGGAGGAGGAAGCTGCCCGACGAAGGAGCCGACTGTATCATGACGCCTCTAGCTGCCGATGACCAGCCATCCCGGGGGACAACCTAAAAGCCATTCTCAGTCCCCCAAGTCTCCCCTTGGTCCTTTGCCAAACCCCCCTTCATCAGCAAGAGTTCAGACGACGCCACGGCTAGTCAAACTCTCACCAACACCTCCTTAAGTTGTCCGAACCCCACCCGTAGAGGGATGGGCAAATACGTCACGGTTTTCGCCCAACGAACTCCCACACTTTGGACAAGTGGACTCCCCCGGGCCACCAAGAGAGAAGAAAGGAAAGACGCTTGACTATAAGCACACCTGGCCGTGCGTCTGCCCGGAGGCTATGCGGATCGCTTGGCCAGTTAATCCCTGGTTGACCTCTGCCAATCAGCCAAGGAAGAAGTGATTCAATTTAGGAGGCAATCGAGTTTTCACTAAATTTGGTGGGCAAATAGGATATGCACCAACGAAGAAGTGATTCAATTTAGGTGATCCAGATTATATCCTGGAACCCATATGCAGACAAAAATTTAGGCCTATGATATTAATGATCTATGGTCTATGATATTAATGTTTAAGGAAGAGATATGTGCAGCATGTGAGAAGGTATGTGGAGTAAGGAGAAGAGGGAGGGGAGTGAAGGGTACAACATGGTGGACTGAAGAGGTAAAAATTGCTGTTGAAGGCAAGAAGAAAGCGTATAAAGAGTGGTTGGGTAGTAGAGGGAACGAAGATTTGGAGAGACAGAATAGAGAGAGGTACTTGGAGAAAAAGAGAGTGGTGAAGAGAGTAGTGAAGGAAAGTAAGAGAAGAGCAAATGAGGAACTTGGAAGGAACTAAGTGTAAAATGGAGGGAGTGTAAGAAACTGTTTTGGAAAGAGGTCAAGAAAGTTAGGGAGGGTAGCCTATCAAGGAAAATAGTAAGGGTGTGAAAGATAAGAATGGGCGAGTGTTGCCGAGAAGCAAGAGAGACTCAAGAGAAGGAGGGAGTACTGTACTTCAACGAATTGTTAAACGTAAGGAATGAAACGCCAGCAAACATAGTTGGATGGGGTATGGGAGGGAGAAGAGAAGCAGTGGAGGAGGAGGTGGGGATCAGGAGGTCAGAAATGTGTGAAGCCATGAAAAGAGTGAAGATGGGGAAAGCATCAGGAATAGATGGAGTGTGTTGGGAAATGGTGAGGTATGGCGGTGAGATAGTGATCGAATGGGTATGGAAAATGTGTAAACTAGCATGGGAGAAGGGAAGTGCGCCTGATGACTGGAAGACAGGCATAATAGTCCCCCTCTATAAGGGTAAAGGGGAAAGAGTAGTGTGTGGTAACCACTGGGGGATATGTCTGCTAAGCGTAGTAGGAAAGGTGTACAGTAGTGTAGTGATCGACAGAGTGAGAGCTAGAATGGAGAAATGGGTAGGTGACAAGCAGGGTGGGTTTAGAAGGGAAGAGGATGTGTAGATCAGATTTTTGCCCTGAAATATCTGGAGAAGCGACAAAAGTTGTATGCTGCCTCTATGGAATTGGAGAAGGCCTATGACAGAGTTGATAGAGAAGGTATGTGGAAAGTACTGAGAATATACGGAGTAGATGGCAAGTTGCTGAAAGCAGTGAAGAGCATGTATGAGGGTGCAAAGGTGTCGGTGCGTGTGGAGAATGAACTGAGCGAGTTCTTTGATCTGAATGTCGGGTTAAAGCAAGGGTGTGTGATGTCCCCATGGTTGTTCAATATATATGTGGATTGAGTCATGAAAGAAATACGAGGAAGAGCACTGAATGTTGGTGTACCGTTGTTAAGGGAAGGAAACAAGTGGAAGTTGCTTGTATTGCTGTTTGCCGATGATACAGTTCTGATGAACGATAGTGAATGGGAGTTTCAGGGTCTGGTAAATATGTTTGGAACAGTTTGAAAATCGGAATTTGAAAGTAAATGCAGGGAAGAGCAAGGTTATGGTCTTTGAAATGGATGCAGCCACAGAGTGTGAGGTGAAGTTGAATGGTCAGGCTATGGAGAATGTCGGCTCATTTAAGTATTTGGGCAGTGTGTTAAGTAAAGATGGGAGTATGTATGCAGAAGTATAGGAGAGGGTGCAACAGGGGTAGAGGGTTGTAGGAACGCTGAAAGCAGTAACAAGAAATAGGGTGGTCAGCATGGAAGTAAAGAAGTCCTTGCATGACTGTGGTAATCCCAAACATTGACTTAGGGAGTGAAGCATGGACGTTGGTGAAGAGACTAAAAACCTAGAGTGAGAGGGGTGGAAATGAGTTACTTGAGAAGTGCGTGCGTAATTCATGGAGGGATAGACAGACAAATGAGGAAGTATGAGAGAGATGTGGTGTGGATGTAGATGTGCTGGAAAGTGTGAAAAGGAACACCTTGAGATGGTTTGGCCATGTGGAACGTATGGGAAGCGAGAGAATAACCAAGAGAGTGTACGAGAGTGAGGTGGAAGGACAGAGAGGGAGAGGTAGACCGAATGAGAGGTGGAAGGATGGAGTTAAGAAGTATATGCGTGAAAGCGGTGCTAGATGGGAGGAGGGATGTCGACTAACTGGGGACAGAGGTGCATGGGGGCGTTTCGTGGCCACCCCTTTGTGGATTACGGCGTCCAGCAATAGATAGATAGATAGATATTAATGGTAAAGAACCAGCCGACGTAGGAGAAGATATGTGCTTTGTATGTAAGGTATGTATTTTGTGTTTGTACGTATAGCATGTATGTGCTGTATTACTTATTTATAGATATCTCTGCATTTGTAAAATAGTTGTGGTCTCTTTTTAGGTGCGAGGTCCACTGTCCAGCGGCAACAAGCGAACTGTGTTTGTAGTTAACAATGTACCTCTGGTGTACCAGCAAGCAGAGGTCATTAGGAGACACACACCTCTCACCGTCACCACGTATGAAGGATCCATGGGCACTGATCACTGGAACGATGACAAAGTATGAACTCGACACAGACACGTATTTGCATTTTTTCTTGTCTATTTTAGATAATATAGATGGCAAGTAGCAAGTATCCTCATGTTTTATTGTGATATGCTTAGAAGTATAGTGCTGAGATTTTAATTTCATTCATTAGCAAGCACACTGTTTCATGATAAATATTCTCAGAAAAGTTGACAGAATTAATTTAAACACTATTCTCAAATGGTATATTCATACTGCCCCATGCCCAACGACATGTGCATCAATCTATATCCTTTCTTATCTATTTTTTGTTTGAAAGACTGTTCCATGGATAAGTTTGGGTCATCTGATGGCCACACTCCATGCTATACGATTCCCTTTAGTATTCCTGTCAAATCCCCTTATCCAGATCCTTATTTGGACTCTACTGACTTAGATTCCCTCCACTTTCCTATTTCACATAATTTACCCAAGCTGCATGCACTCTCTCCACCTGACCAAACAACTGCCTCTATACATCACCTCACTGATCTTATTACATTCTATAGGCCTACCAACTTATCTTCCATGTCACTCTCTATCTCACACTGAGGCATTATACATCTAACACATAACTTAAATTTCAGTAGGCCTATGCAGTGTGTTCAGTAAAGATGGGAGTATAGAGGAAGAAGTGCGGGAGAGGGTGCAATAGGGGAAGAGGGTTGTAGGAACACTGAAAGCAGTAACAAGAAATAGGGTGCTCAGTATGGAAGTAAAGAAGTCCTTGCATGATAGTGTGGTAATCCCGACATTGACGTACTGGACAAATGTCCAGTTAAAGTCTCTGTAACAAGGGCACACCCTAGCCCTGTTAATCAAGGGAGTGCACGGCATAAAGAACTGCATCATCCGGTGGGTTTTCTTTCCTTAGTGTTGAAAGCCATCCTCCTGTCATCTGGCTGCTGCCTCCTTGTATGATGCTGTGATAGAACATGTCTTGCTTATCTGTAGTTCTAGTTTCCTTGGTAGTATGTTGGCATCTTCTTGTTGTGATGTGTAGAGTACCAGGTCAGAAATACCAGCTTCACCGTCTTCTGAACCTCTTCATCCGTAAGGAGCTTGTATACCGGTACCAGAATCTGCTGCCGTCAACATTACTGGCCCACTCTTCACTTGAATGGCTGACTTGCTTAATTACTTGATTACCAAAGAATTTGAGCAGATAATTGACCTGTTCAAATACTTTATGTTTGACTGAATTATCCACTCTGGTGAGCACTAGTTGTTTATCATTGTGAGACAAATTTGAACTCTCTATCCAATATTGAAAAGCAAGGACTGGGTCTGGCAGTTTAATATCATATTTTAATACAGTAGCTTTGTCTAATCTTTCAAAATGTCTTATTCTTGTATTGTACAGTATCTGCAGGTTCTTCTATGAACTTGTGAAATTGTGACCATGAATCATATGCTGCAGTTAGGTCATGCCTTCTAGTAACTACTTGTTTGTCCAGGCCATCATCAAAATCCAACGTGATTTTGGCCCTGTGACTCTAAACTCTAGGGGAGGCACTCGTCACAGGCAGGTTTGCCTTTTGTCTCCCCCATCTACTTAAAAAAAAACACACACACACACAAAATCTTCTGGAAGTGATAAGGCTACAGCTATTCCTTGTTGCTTCTTGTCAACTTTTTGTTTCTGTATTTATTTATTTATTTTTTTATTTCATATATTTATTTATTATTATTATTATTATATTTTTTTTTTTTTTGTGCTCTTATTTCCAAATTTACATTACTGTATTCTCTCAATAAGATACGTATAATTGTTGTTTCATTCTAGCTAACTACAGACAATTTTATTTAACTTAGGAAAGAGCTGTCAGTGCCTTTGATTAATTGAGATACCGGTATTTGTTGGCCTTTTAATTGCTAGAGGTCCTTCTTAAGCTGAATAGAAAAATCTGGCAATAGCTTAAATATAATAAAGAACAAAAAAAAATTGATTGCAGAGGTTCATCGTTTATATTGCTTTACAGTGGAAAGGAGAGCTTGAGGAAACCGAAGTGCTGGTCCTAACTGCCCAAATTTTTCTGGACCTTGTTCTTCATGCCCGCCTGCCGCTGTCATCCGTCAACCTACTCATTATGGATGAATGCCACCATGCCACTGGTAAACACCCCATGCGGGAGATTATGAGGCAGTATGAATCCCTAAAGAAAACCTCGCCAGACCTGTGTCCTCAAGTTCTGGGGCTGACGGCTTGTGTGCTGCAGAAAAGGTGCGCAATAGAGGATGTCCGCCACAATATCAAGAACTTGGAAGTGACCATGAGTGGCATTCTGGTGGTTTGCAGTGAACGTGAAGCTCTAAACTATAGCCTTGGTCCGAAGGAGAAGATTATTTCCTTTGATTATAACAAGCCTTCCAATTATCTGAAGGACATTATGTGTATGCTAGAAGAAATATTGAAAGAAGCCGGTGAATTGTTTGCCGAGAAGAAATTCCAGACGCTAGTGAAGAAGAAGATAAGTAATATTAAACACGCCGTAGTTGACTTGGGCGAGTGGTGTGCCCCTCAAGCCATTATGTGGGAAATGTTAGACCTATACAGCGAGGAAAATGAGGATAATAGTGATGCCCCAGAGGTTAGAGAAGTACAAGAGTTCCTCCTCACTAAGCTAAAACTAATCCATTCTGTGTGTGAGAAAGCAAAGTTCCTATTGGACTGCCCAAAAGACTACATCACTCCAAAAGTTAAGACGCTTTTGAATATCCTTCGGTCATGCAGCAAAGACGTCCACGGAATCATCTTTGTCGAAAGGAAGAACATTGCCAGAATTTTGTGTGAACTTTTACTGGACACCTCGGTGACTAATTTTGATTTTGGTTTTGTCAAGCCCTCATACTTATTTTGTTGCAGCTCTCAGCAAGGCACTAATATTTACTGGTCAGACCTGGAGAAGAAGAGGCAGAAGGAAACGTTGAAGATGTTCCACAGTGGTGATTGTAACTTCATTGTATCGACTAACTTACTGGAAGAAGGCATTAATGTGAGGAATTGCAACATTGTCATTCGTTTTGATAGACCTGTAAATTACTGCTCCTATTTACAATCAAGAGGCAGAGCTCAGGCACGTCTGTCAAAGTACTATCTAATGATACCAACAGATGAATTACCACAGTTCAGAGAGAGGCTGGCAGTTTACAAGGAAATCGAAGCATCATTATCTGAGCTTTGTCAAGAGAGCCAGCTGCCCAATGACTCAGAGACCAGTTTCCACTTTGCCACGGACCAGTCAATTCCTCCTTACGAACCGTACGGAGCCGACGGCCCCAAGGTGACCATGAACTCGGCCATACCACTTATCATCTTGTACTGCCAGGAGCTGCCCACGGATCGCTTCACCGAACTCACCCCTAAAGTTACCTACCAGGGGGAAGTGGAGTCAGTGAGAGCTGGGATCAGATTGCCCATCAATGCCTGCTTAAAGGAGGTTGTGTACGGCGAGTGGAGGAAAACCCGAGAGCTAGCCAAGAAAAGTGCCGCTATCAACATGTGTCGCCGCCTGCACCATATGGGCCAGCTGGACTATCACTTGAAGCCTGGGGAGCAGAAGAAGGAGGATGTTGTTGTGTGTAATCTGGTAGAAGTGCCGGAAGAGAGACCAGTGCCACACGGTGCCGCAGAGCCTGGCACCAAGAGACGGCAACAGATCTACACCAAAGAAATCTGTCAGGCCTTTACTCCCTTAACCACCAGAGAATACCATCTATACTCCCTCAGTTTTGTCCCGCAGGATACCCAGTCGGAGAATAAACTTTCTGTAAATCTGTTTAATCTATCAGTTGGGTTATTGTGCAAGAAGGACTTAATTCATTACCCCTTCCTACTTCACTCTCCCATTTTGAAGGAGGTTGAAATAAGGATTAACCCAGAGGATGACATGCCCAGCCCTACCACAAATATTATGAATTTAGTTAAGCATTTTCACATACTGGCTGTGGAGCACCTATTTCAGATTAACTCTTCTATCTTGCAGTTTAGTCCCGGGCATTTTGGAATGTATATTGTCCCACTCACAATCAGTAGAACCATTGATTTGACCCTGCTTCAGAAACTGGAACCCTTAATGTCACTTAGACCACTGGTGAATAATTCTGATTTTCACTTTGACAGACAGAATTATGAGGACTCGATAATATACCCGTTGTATGCACCAACAGACCCTATGTTCTATGTCACCAAGATTCTCGATGATACCAACCCTCTATCCAAGTTCCCTGGTGCTTGTAAAGGGTATGATAGCTATGAACAATACTTCTACATGAAATATAATATGAAAATTACCAATAAACACCAGCCATTGTTAGTTGCCAAGCACATGATTAAAGAATTAAACTACTTGAAAAGGCCAGTGCTAGTAGCCAAGAAGAAAACAAAAAATCTAGACCGAGACCCTCCGAAGTTTGTGCCTGAGTTATGCGGTGTGATGCCGCTGAAAGCAACTCTGTGGTGGCAGATGATGTGCATCCCTTCCATCGTTTACCGTTTAAACAGTTTCTGCCTGGCTTATCAACTTGGTGCATCTCTGAACCCTATCTACTGTCAGACTGATACAAGTGCAGTCTCCACAAACTCAATTGCAGCCAAGAAGATGACAGTGGAAGAAACCTTTGAGATATTAGTTGATTCACCATCTAGCTATAAGAACCGATACATGCATCCCAATCTTCTAGTTCAAGCCATGACACTCAGCCAAAGCAATGATGAGCGGACACTCGCTCATACCAGCAACAGCTTCAATCTGGAGAGGTTAGAAATTCTGGGTGACGCGTTCCTCAAGTATATCACAGCAGAATACTTGAGCCTCAAATTTCCGCTTGAACATGAAGGCCATCTCTCACTCACCCGGGTTAAACTGGTCTGCAACTTAACCCTGTACTCCCTGGCCAAAATAAAAAACATCCCAGAGAAGATTCAGTCTGGCAAGTTTCACCCGGTGGAAAACGGACTGCAACTCGGGTTCGTTGTCAAGCGGAGGGTTGAGAAACAGCTGAGGAGGATGAGAGTTGCGTATGATCTTTGGCCCAACATATACCACTGTATCTCGACCGGCAATATCACAGAGGTGAGAAGCTTGTATTTTAATTTGCTTTTCAACAAGCATTACAATTTGAAAATATCTGATGCTCAGGTTTTAATTTGACATGAAACTGAAACCATACATTTATGGGTCACTCAGTTTTTTAAGTATATGTACTGGTATGTATTTTCAAGAAACATTTAACATTTAAAATAATCTGATTCTCATGTGTTAGTTAGGGCAGGACACTGGAGCTGTACTTCTTGAGAATTACTTAGCCTTTACAGTGTACAAATGTATTTTCAACAAACATTCCCAATTTGAAAATAATTTGACTGATTTCTACTGTTTTGAAGCTCCCTGAGACCATACTTAATCACTGAAGAGGTGACCTTCACTGTGTTATTAAAATGTAAAACTTGCAAACTAAACAAACCAAAACTGGGACGATATAAGATAAAGGTAAAATAACTTATCAAAATCGCTATGTTGAAATAACGCTTACTAAAATAATGTTTTTGTTAAGAAATAAAAGAACACAATCCACCACATAGGATGTACATTACTAAATGAGCAAGTTAATCTGTTTCCCAAGCAAACTAATCGCACACATAACAAAGCACTATCGTCACGTTCAAGGAAGTAGTCAATTTGGGAAGTCCGGGACGTTCTGGTATATTTTAATAAACTCTGCATGAATAAAGAAACTACAATTAGTGTCGAAATGTTCTATTAAAATCAAATTTGAAACTTGACAAGACATTAACAACAGTACAAAATACAAATAGCACTCACTAACGGTAGTGCTATCAGGTACAGTAGGTACCTGTAAGCATAGCATGCCTCAAGTGACCCCTATCAATTATTTTCAGTTGGGGAAGGAGAGGTTGAACACTTTCCTAAAGTTTCTGACTATGTAGAGTAGACTGAAAGGTCTAGCCACTTTGTACGCGGTGATACAATTTGTATGTGATATATAAATATTCAACTATATATTAGTTGACTTCGCTTAATAGGTTAGTGTCATAATGTACCTATGCTATCGTGCATTTGGAGAATTAATGAATTAATCTATCTTAACTTGTTTTTGTGGGTTGCATATCTTGTTGGTTGTGTATACTAAGTGGACCATCGCGTATGGATTGGTTAGTCTACCCTATGGCATGTTAGTCTGCCCATGCACCTCCATCTAACATAATCCCACCCATAAATGTTATCCTTGCATGCTCAGTTTCCAAGACAGTATTCCACCTTCAAAGTTGTTGTTGTTGTTGTTGTTCCCCAAGCTGCCTGGCCGAACAGCCCCAAGGCCCCGAGCAAGGCCAAGGCCATAACCGAGAGCCCCACAGAACCCTCCCTGCCGACCACAATAAAGCCTGGGTGACCGAAGCCACTCCATGGCGGGGAGCTGAGGAGGGTGCGGAAACGTCCGGGAAACCAAAGCCCCATCCAGGGCCCTGTGCCCATCAGCAATTATGAAGAGAAAGTTGAGGGGCAAAGGAAAAATGTGACGCTTTGGCTTCCAATCTTGGTAGATTGGGAGGTCAATCCACGGAAGAGACGCCGTCACTTGAGATCTAGAAAATATATAAGTAAAAGGAACAGTCAGAGTAAGCTATGGGTATGGCAGAGATCGCTCAGTTCTCACTCATATAGACCAGCCCATCACCACATGACTAGAACCCAATCCTCTCAGCATCAGCTAGGAAAGGCCCTAGAAAGCCACCTAGAGGTTGGCAGATTGGAAGCCAAAGCGTCACATTTTTCCTATGCCCCTCAACTTTCTCTTCATAATTGCTGAGGGGCACAGGGCCCTGGGTGGGGCTTTGGTTTCCCGGGCATTTCCGCACCCTCCTCAGCTCTCCGCCTTGGAGTGGCTTCGGTCACCCAGGCTTTATTGTGGTAGGCAAGGAGGGTTCTGTGGGGGCTCTCGGTTATGGCCTTGGCCTTGCTCGGGGCCTTGGGGCTGTTCGGCCAGGCAGCCTGGGGAACAGCAACAACAACAACTCTACGTCAATATGTCTCTCCCTCATCCTATGACTTAAACTGCTTCAAGCTCCGTGTGTCCAGACATTTTGATTTTAACGTACAATACCTTTATTTTGGCTCTGTCACTTTCAACTTTGGAGGAGACACTTGTTATAGGCAGCTTTGCCTTTTGTCTCCTTCATTGGCAAAAAAAAAAAAAAAAAGCAAAAGCAGAGGACCCATTCAATATGCACAAGAAAAATCAATAATTTGTTTTAATAGGCTTACATACAGTCATGCATGCATGATGAACCTTAGTCACCCAAAGGTGGCGCTCTTGGTAGTGGAAACAGATAAATCTTCCCAGCTGCAATACACAGCTACAATATAGGCTTTTGAATGACATGTACTCTAGGGTTACGTATATTTTGATTTGTATTTAATTAACGGAAGAGAGTATTTAATTAACCCCTTCCGTACCGGTGACGTCTTTTCAACTTGATTCTTGCTACTATTAGACAATTTTATTTAGTTAAAAAATAGCTCCAGCAATGAACAGGCTTCGTACTATCTCACTTGACCCATTTTACCACCACAGAGCCTTCTAAAACTGCACTAAATCGTCTAAATATAGATAGAATACAATTTAAAGACGTCCCCGGTACAGAAGGGGTTAACTAATCCTTCCAGCCAGCCCTGTGAACCCTATGGCCTCAGTGGTCTGGTTATACTTTATTATTACTACAACTTGTACCCTACTTCTCTTGACGTCAGGCTATTGAATCAGCAAAAAATATGTGTGAGAATAAGAACAGCTGTTTCAACCCCTGGAGCCAGCAGGAGTTGTCGGACAAGAGTGTGGCGGATGTGGTGGAGTCGCTGGTCGGAGCTTACCTCGTGACCTGTGGCACACACGCGGCACTGGACTTCCTGCATAATCTGGGATTTGGGGTCTACAATGTAAAGAGTATTATTTTTATTCTATCTATCTATCTATTGCCTGACGCCGTGATCCCCGAAGGGGTGGCCACGAACGAAATGCCCCCATGCACCTCTGTCCCCAGTCAGTTGACGCCCCTCCTCCCAACCAGCACTTCATCAACTTTCTTATCACCCACCTTCCCATTCATATCCCCAATCAGAAATATTCCAGGGGCGTAACTAACCATAAAAAGTTGGGGGGGGACATTATTCTATAGTCTATTCGCTGTAAGTAGGCGAGAAATCATGACCTCTATCCTCTAACTCAAAAAGGGCTGGAGCAAATTGTTTGTAAAGTTCCACATCTAATCCTTGACTGACTCTTCCCAAATGGTAGAAATATTAGCTTGATTACTCTAGTCGTTTTTGAGTTACAGATGTTAGAGGTCATGATTTCTCGCCTACTTACAGCGATTAGACTATAGCTCCGGCCTAAGTGGGTGAAGAAGCTGACTATAGTCTATTTTTTCCAGCTTATGATAAATGCCATTTTACCATTTTTACTCATTATATTTTATGAAAACATTGCATCAGAAATGCTGTTAATTATGAAAACTTGACATTAATATGTTGCATAAACAGTTGTTTCATATTTATCCATTAATCCATGGACTGCTAATAAATTGGGAAAATAAAAGTTCAAGTGGAGTGGAGGATGTGGTACAGGGAGATCCTACTACTTTCTATGTGTCCAATGTGTCCAATTTTGAGACTTATCCCGGCACTTGCACGGTATTTGAAGGGCTCTTTTTACACCTGTTTAAATACCATGCCTTCCGTGAGGCCTACCGCACTTCCATTTGATTAAATCATTATTTCCACATAGCGATTTTGATTAGTTCTTTTGCCTTTATATCGTGTTATCCCTGTTTTTGTTTGTTTTATTTTGCAAGTTTTACATTATAATTAAGTATCGAGATATCATCTGCTAAGGGATTACTGTAGATTTCTCCTCAAAGGACAAAAGTTGACTAGTCAATGGTTAGGGCAACCTCGCTTTGGTGATGGAGGAAGCAGAGTGTGATCACCATGTAAACTGCCATTACTATAGTCCGTTCATTCTAGGTTGGGCAGAAATCGTAACCTCTAACCTCTGTAACTCAAAAACAACTAGAGTAATCGAGCTAATATTTTAACCATTTGGGAAGAGTCGGCCATGGAATAGGTGTGGAAATGTTTAGCCCATTTGCTCTAGCCCATTTTGAGTTAGAAAGGTTATGGGTTACGATTTCTGCCCAACCTAGAATGAACGGACTACAGTATAGCAATATTTCTAGATTATCTTATACCATACTGTACAGCGATGTTTCTAGATTATCTTTTACCATACTGTACATCGATGTGTCTAGATTATCTTATACCATACTGTACAGCGATGTTTCTAGATTATCTTTTACCATACTGTACAGCGATGTTTCTAGATTATCTTTTACCATACTGTACAGCGATGTTTCTAGATTATCTTTTACCATACTGTACAGCGATGTTTCTAGATTATCTTTTACCATACTGTACAATGATGTTTCAAGATTATCTTTTACCATACTGTACAGCGATGTTTCTAGATTATCTTTTACCATACTGTACAATGATGTTTCAAGATTATCTTATACCATACTGTACAGCGATGTTTCAAGATTATCTTTTACCATACTGTACAGCGATGTTTCTAGATTATCTTTTACCATACTGTACAGCGATGTTTCTAGATTATCTTTTACCATACTGTACAGCGATGTTTCTAGATTATCTTTTACCATACTGTACAATGATGTTTCAAGATTATCTTTTACCATACTGTACAGCGATGTTTCTAGATTATCTTTTACCATACTGTACAGCGATGTTTCTAGATTATCTTATACCATACTGTACAGCGATGTTTCTAGATTATCTTTTACCATACTGTTCAGCGATGTTTCTAGATTATCTTATACCATACTGTACAGCGATGTTTCTAGATTATCTTTTACCATACTGTACAGCGATGTGTCTAGATTATCTTATACCATACTGTACAGCGATGTTTCTAGATTATCTTTTACCATACTGTACAGCGATGTTTCTAGATTATCTTTTACCATACTGTACAGCGATGTTTCTAGATTATCTTATACCATACTGTACAGCGATGTTTCTAGATTATCTTTTACCATACTGTACAGTGATGTTTCAAGATTATCTTTTACCATACTGTACAGCGATGTTTCTAGATTATCTTTTACCATACTGTACAGCGATGTTTCTAGATTATCTTATACCATACTGTACAGCGATGTTTCTAGATTATCTTTTACCATACTGTTCAGCGATGTTTCTAGATTATCTTATACCATACTGTACAGCGATGTTTCTAGATTATCTTATGCCATACATGCAAGTGGCACCGATGAGCGCGCCGCCCTTCTGTAATTTGCATAAAGTTTATTTCCCTAGACAGGTTGCCGACCAAGGCTGACGAGTCCCATCAACCCAAATTTTTATATGGCTGTCTCCCCTAGATGCGTTGCCAACCAAGGCTGACAAGTCCCATCTATCCGAAGTCATTAAATAATGAATTGAACGGAAAAAAGGCATGATTACTCCCAATAGTCGCAATGTCACCGAATTACTTACAAAGGCAAAAATGCCTGTAACCTAAAGGGACCAGTTTACATTAACCCGGGAACTGCGGGAAGACTCTTAAGAGTCAGAGAAAAAAAAAATCAACTTTAAGCATCGAAAAAAAAAAAAAAAAATTTGCCCCTGGGCCATGCAAAATATCACTCCTCTACCTCCCCTCCTTCCCCACTTTCCTCCCCTCCTTCAGTTATCACCTATTTTTCCTGTTATTCCCTTATTCTGAGGTATATTTTTGTGCTAACATTAGCGAGTTGCAAGCAGGGCATTGTCATCACTGTTAGCCAGCGAGTGCAAGAGAGAGAGAGAGAGAGAGTATCGATTGACTGTGTCTCAGTGGCCTTGGGGGAAATTGGTGGGAAAGCAGGTTGCCTCACCCATACATTATATAACTCGCGGCCTGTATATCCGATTTTGACCATCCAAACGCTGTTTTCACTCGTTTTATTGTTGTTTCAGGTTAATACCTTTATAATCAACCCATAATAGGCGCGTATGGATAAGTATTAATGCTATTTATGGTAAAATGAATATTTTAGTGATGGAAACAGCTCAAATACATGCGCACAGGTAGAGGTGTCTAATTACCCCCATGCGCACTTAAGAGGTTAAGGGGAGGCAGACCATTTGTTTGGGCTATTCATTAATTTATTCATATATTTTTTTAGTTTCCTCCCTAGACCTCCATCAAGCTTAGAAAAACACGCCCTAGACCCCCCTTCAAGATAAATTTTTACATTTATCGGTAGAAAAATTTCCCGGCCAAAGGTTCCTCTTAAAATTGCAGGCTCGCTATCGCTTGCCAGGAAATAATCGACACCTAATTGGCATGAAAGGTGTTAAAATTGACAACAATATGGGTTGAAAGGTGTTAAAATTGACAGCAATATGGGTTGAAAGGTGTTAAAATTGACAACAATATGGGTTGAAAGGTGTTAAAATTGACGGCGTGTTAAAATTGACAACAATATGGGTTGAAAGGTGTTAAAATTGACAACAATATGGGTTGAAAGGTGTTAAAATTGACAACAATATGGGTTGAAAGGTGTTAAAATTGACAACAATATGGGTTGAAAGGTGTTAAAATCGCCAAACTAATGGGCCGAAGGTCTTATAATCTCAAAACTAGTGGGGCTAAACATTAGGGAGAAGGGTGTCCAGAAAAACGGTCTGCCTCCCCTTAACCAAAATTGTTTGTTCCAGCCCATTTAGAGTTACAGGTGGTTAGGAGTCAAGAATTCTGGCCTAATAGTAGTGAATATGATCTACTGTATTTCATAAATTTGGTTAAATATAGACTTTGTAATTTTCACCTCCTTGAATAATTATACTTTAATTGATCATATAGTTAACCCCTTCTGTACCGGCGACGTCTTTTTCATTTTTTTCTAGCTGTATTTTGACGATTCTGTTCAGTTTAGGAAGGATCTGGGGTAATAAAAAGGGTTAAGTGAGATAGTTGGAAGCCTGTTAATTGCTGGAGGCCCTTTTTAAACTTAATATAATCGTCTAATAGTGGCCAGAATATAATGAAAAGTACATCACCGGTACAGAAGGGGTTAAGCAAGAATATTACCACATATGTTTCTATACTGGTAATTTACTGAATGAAAACTTTAGCCCAACTGCAAACAATACACACACTTTCCATATAGCTTAATGAAAACTTTACCCTATATTAATATATGCTCAAATCTTCCAGGGCGAGTCTCTCCTAAAATCTAAGCTAAAGGTGGCCTCTCCCATGATCAATGATGAACCCTGTGCAGTGACGGAGTTGGATGAGATGTACAAGCGGCTGTGTTTGGACAAGTTGGAGCGGAAGATAAACTATTCTTTCAGGGACAAGAGCTTCCTGCTGCAGGCTGTCACTCACAGTTCTTCCACTAATAACAAGGTCAGTCTCGTATAATTTTCTCGTCTACTTTACTTGGTGGGCGGGCTTGTGGTTTCGGCTCTGCTGCATGTCTGCCTGCTGAGATCGGAACCTCTCCGGGTGGTCGGTGGCCGGGGGAGTGCTGGAGGGACCTTGGTGATCCTGGTCTCTGGGCCTTCTCCTGGATGACCTAGATGTGTGCGATTTTGTGTTTTGTTTTTGTGTGTTTATTGTTTTCTCTTTTGTTGTCCCTATTCGGGCTCTGTCCTGAGTCGGCCACCCCCCAAAAAAAATAAAAAATAAAAAACATAAAAAATAGGAAAAGTGGGGATTGGACCCGAGTATATAGATAGATAGATAGATAGATACACTTTACTCCTTTTGTCTCCTCTTGTCACCTTGTTTACCATTCGGCAGTGGAAAACTGGCATGGAACCTACCTCGGTAAGGAATAGTAACTGACTCGGGATAGGTCAAATTCTGGGTTAGGTATAAAATCAGGTAAGGCATAAAGCCTCACATTGATAGATTGATAGGTAGGGCTTTGGATTAGCTCAAAATATGTATGTAAGCTGGATTTGGCTGGAGCCAAGTTGAGTCTGTTTGTAGTGCACCAGTCATGTAGTGTGTTGAGATAGGGTTGAAGGAGAAGTGTTGCTTCGTCTGAGTTTTGGTGTGTGCATGTGAGTGTTATGTCGTCTGCATAGGAGGCTATGTTTATTTGGGGTGTGTTGGGTGTAGTTATATCATGCATGTACAGATTGAAGAGTGCGGGCGATAGGACGGATCCTTGCGGGACTCCGTTTGTGAAGTTTCTGATGCTAGATGACTGACCGGCAAATGATACGTGTGCACATCTGCCTGCTAGGAAGTTGGCCAGCCACCTTTTTGTGTTGTTGTGCATGTTTGTGTCGTAGATTTTGTTAAGTTGTGGTGGGGAATGGCATCGAAGGCTTTACTAATATCGAGTGTGGCAAGTAGTGATCTGTGTGGTGATCTGGCTGAGTTGATGCCGTCAAAAGCTCTTTGTGTAAGATCTGTAAGAAGAGTGTTTGTGGAGTGCAGTGGCCTGAAGCCATGTATTGGAACTAGGGGTAGAGCGTGTGTAGTCAGTTGTAGTACAAGGCGTTCTATGACTTTGGAGGGGGTGCAAAGGAATGTGATGGGGTGGTGTGAGGAGGGTAGCAAATAGTTTCTTACAGTGCCTCCCTATGACAGATTCATCAGACAGATCATTGAATATGAATTACTTAGTTAGTTATGTAGAGCAGATTAACCAGACCACTGAGCTCCATACGGAACTCTCACAAGTCTGGCATTGAATATGAGGTGGCCAAGTTATTTTATGAATATGAGGTGGCCAAGATATTTTACCCTCTACCCCTCACTTTGGAATTCACCAAACAGTGTGAATGTTGGCATATTCACACCTTTAAGTAGGTCTCCTTTGCATATCATTGCACTCTTTGCACTGTTGTATTTCAAGTTATGGCCAGTTCCAAAGTGTTCTCATGCTTTCAGCAGCTTACTTAAACCAGCAGCAGACGGTGCCATGACACAAAGATCATCAGCATACATAATATGATCCACCAGTTTGTTATTTACATAGCAGCCACTCTTAAGTGTTCAAAGTTAAACTCAGATTGTCAACATATACATTAAATAGGTATGGTGACAGTATCCCTCCCTGTCTTACTCCATTGGTAACCGTGATGTTAGAAGAATTTACGGTACATTATCTCATCTGACAAATATTCTCTGATCTGTATACCAAAATGCAAGTATCCTTAGGATATAGCCTGGAAAATTCCTTTGCTTTAGTTTCTCAAGCAGAATAGAATGGTAAACCCTATCAAAAGCTTTACTTGCATCAAGGAAACAAAGAAAGACACTGCCACCTTCCATGCGATAGGACTCTTATTATTTCTTTTAAAACAAAAATGTATGGCACACTTACATTTAAAGCCAAACTGGTTATCATGAGTGTACCTCTAACCCTTTGAGTAGGATTCTTTCCAGCACCTTACTCACTGTACTAGCAAGAGCAATTGGCCTGTAGTTGTCCTTGCTGGAAATTTTCCCCTGATTTATTCTAAATAATAGGAGCAAGTAAAACTGAAATCATGAAGGAAGGAATCCATGTACAAAAAAACTTGTGAAACCTGTAGATAGCAAGGCATGCACTCAAGGTGAGGCGTATTTTAGATGTTCAGCACTGATGCCATCTTCACCACAAGCTTTGTTGAGCTGTAGGTTAGTGATAGAATTCTTAACTTCAGTACTACTGAGTCAGTAGGGCTTACCCCTATCTCTTCTGTATATAGCAAGTCCCCACCTGGATACCTCACAGCCTCATTACCTAAACAGTTGAATAGAGACTGAAAATGGTATTTCCACAGTTCAGCAATAGCTCGTTTACCAGACACCATTAATACATGTGGGGAGTGAGAGCTAGTAATGTTTTTAACCTCTTTCCAAAATCCACGGGAATCGGACTCCGCTAGTTTTTTGGCAAGAGCTTCTCTGCGAAGGCCATCTTCATGTCTCTTAATATACCGTATGGCGTATTTACATTGTGCTTTTGTGCGTCTATAATTATAATTTAAAACTTGCAAAATAAACAAACCAAAACTTGGACGAACACAGTAAAAAGACAAAACAACTTATCAAAATCGCTATGTGGAAACAATGCTTAAGCAAAATAATAATTCTTATAAATAAAAGAACACAATCCACCACATAGGGTGTACATTACTTCATGAGCAAAAATAACAAAATAAAAAATCAGCCCCTGTCTCGGCGTACCAGCATTATTCCACACAGCATATGCATCACAAGAGACCTGATACAACTTAATACAAGTCACTCAAATGATCTGCCCAGCCAAGCTTACAGTAGTTATCACTCCTGTTGTGGTTGGACAGAAAATTGTGAGTGGCCTGCTTCATACAACACAGGATATCCTCATATAGCTTCCTAATGGAGTTAACATGATTAGTATCTGTGCAGTGTAGGTCAGTGCAATTTGTAGCATCTGGAACAACTATTTCATTTAGAAGATTGTCAGTTAAGGCTCTGTATCTTTGGAGCTCCTGATCACACAACCTGTCCCAATTGATTCTAGGAGAAATTACCTGATCTGTTACATTCAGCTCAGGCACGTTTTCCAGACTGAAACTAAAGATCAAGGGAATGTGATCTTCATCAGTTATATTATAGTTAATGTTTACCTCAGAAATTGCATTATGGCAATCTGCACTACAGATCCTTCTTACACTAAATTAAATCATCTAATAATAAATGTGTCAGAAAAAATAGGAATGACGTGGTCGTCCTGAAAAGTTATCCCCATAACTGGCGTAGTCTATTATTATATTGGGTACCAGATTACAAGACTTTTACCCTATATTATATTGTACAGATAACAGACTGCTACCAGCGCCTGGAGTTCCTGGGTGATGCCATACTTGACTACTTGATAACATGTATGATCTTCTCCCGCCATGACAAGTATTCTCCGGGCCAATTGTCTCATCTCAGGTCAGTCATGCTCTTACATTTATACTTTGCATTCCTCTTTTGGAAGGGACCTTGGTGACCCTGGTCTCTATGTCTTCTCCTGGGTGACCTAGATGTGTGTGAATTTGTATTTTGTTTTTGTGTTCATTTTTTTCTGTTGTGTTGTCCCTATTCGGGCTCTGTCTTGAGTCGGCCACCCCCAGAAGAAAAAAAAAAAAGTAGGAAAAGTGGGAAATGGGCCTGAGTACATACATACATACATACTTGTTTTGCATCCCCTTACGGTGGATATGCATGCACTTTTTTCCCACAGCCTCTGAAATTGGCTTTTATAAGAATTATGTTGCCTACAAAATTCTATTATTTTGTCTAGTTGTTGATACCAGTGTAAAATATCCTTGAAATGTTGCCAAAATAAAATTGTGAGTCAAATGTTGCAAATATCACTTATGAAAATCTTCCATTACTGTGACTCTAATGCTATCTTGCAGAAAATCTGCTATTGTTTATGCTGTAATTTTTTCCTCATTCCTATCTCACTTATTTTCTTGTCCCTTACTCTGTCAAGCCACCCAACTTGCTGGTGTAGTGGTTAGCATCTTTGAGTTCCATCTTGGTGGCAAGAGATTGTGCCCAGCTCGGGTCACGGAAGTTTTTCACATCAGTGCAAGTTGGTACTGTTGCCCTTGAGCTAGGGGGTGGGGTTTTCGGGTCAGCCTAAATGTCTTCCTGTAGGCTTTGATCTATTATGGAACCTTCTGAGCTGTATGGTAGTGCTTGTACAGTCATGGTAGAAAATCCTAATAAGTTTGAGCCCTCGAACTGATTAAGCGAACCTCCGAACTACAAATATCAGGTAGAAAATTAACAAGTGGATTAATTCTGCCCCAAATAGGTTTAACAATTTATACACAAGAAGACAAGCTACAACAGGCCTAATGGTCCTTACTATAGGCAATGTATGTATGTATGAATATTCTCAGGCACAATACCCCATTAGCTTTTTTAACAACTTCAGTACATTGTTAGGCAAGTTTAGGTTTAATATTGCTTGTTATAGTTAATCCAAGATTGTTTACACTCATGAGTTGAATTCCATTAATCGAATTGTTTGCTCTACAGTACATTGTTACTACCAATGTGAAGAATCTTTAAATCAAGTAATGCATGCCACTTGAGAAAAACCTCATACAAACCACCCGGGATTCGAACCCTAGACCTTGTGATCAACAGGCACTCTTGCTAACCATTACACCACATTGGCCACAACAAAGGTCTTGCAACCTGGCAAAAGCTGTTACCCAGGCTCTGCCTAGGTAGACATCCATCCACTCATAGACATTTTTACACAAGATACCCTCTACCAGTGAAGTATAGAGGCAGCTCTCAGTCCGTGGGAAATCATATAATCTTTAAATCAAGTAATGCCACTTGAGAAAAACCTTGTACAAGCCACCCAGGATTCGAACCCTGGACCTTGTGATCAACAGGCACTCGTGCTAACCAGTACACCACACTGGCCACAAAATAGGTCTTGCAACCTGGCAACAGCTGTTACCCAGGATCTGTCTAGGTAGAGACGTGATTTTCCGGTCCCGTCGCAAGACCACCGTCTCAACCGAGCCGTCGCAAGATCATCACAAGACGGGAAAAACAACACAGGCTTGCTCCAAGCCAGCGCACCATTTTACAAACATATAGGCTAGGCTATACAACTTCCATTTCATCGGAATAACGTTCACCACCAATTTAATTATCATATATGCAATTTTGATGTGAAAAAACAATCGGTAAATAGCATAGCCTAGGCCTAGTCACAGCTGGGGTTTGTTGTTGTTTCGTGGACTAAATCTAACCAAGTGTACTGTCAGACATTAATTTATTATCAACAATTGGATATTTGTTACTGTGGGCTCTTATTACTCTACTTCCTAATAATAGGCAAGTAAACTATAAGATCATGTCTGGATAAACAAATATACCGAAATAAATTAGAATGAAGAATCAGTAAGTTGAGTGAGATTTTTCAGCTTGCCGTCAACCCAGCTCCGGAGCTCTCTTGCCGTCGCAAGAGAATATTGGTGTCTCGCTTGCTAAAGGTGGGCTTGCGACGGGACCGGAAAAACAGTTTTCGGGGTAGATCTTGCGACGATGGTCTTGCGACGGGACCGGAAAATCACGTCTTAGACATCCGTCTATCCATAGACATTTGTTTTCAGCTGATGGTAAATTGCAAAGTCTCTACTGTATATTAATTAGTCAGGTATTGCAATTATTTTGTTATGAAATGTGTTGTTAGATATGAAAAATTGGCACTATTATAATGCAGAGATATAGGAGTTTTATGCTTTTCCGTTAAAGTATCAGAAATTAACTGCTAAGAGATTTAATTCACTGTCATTTAAAATAGAATGCTTCAACATTTTTGTAAGAATTTTTAGCATGGATATTCTTTCAGATCTATAGAATTATTGTTCATACTTCAGGGCTTATTATGTGAAGAATGAAACCCTGGCTCTAGTGTGTGTGAATGCCCGACTCCACGAACATCTGCTGCACATGTGTCCCAACCTGCAAGCGGCCATTGACAAGTTCATGACCATAATGAATACTGGCGGTGATGTGGAGGAACTGAAAATAGAACAGGACGATGTAGATGTTAAGGTAAGGATGAGATCAAATTAACCCTTTGAGTACCGGTGCCGTCCTTTCAACTTTATTCTTGCTACTTTGATACGATTATATTCAGTTTCAAAATGGCCTCCAGCACTTACCAGGCTTCAAACTATCAAACTTGTCTCTTTTTACTACCACAGATGATTCTGTGCTTCTTAAACTGCATAAAATCCTCTAAATATAGCTAGAATATAATACAAAAGACGTCACCGGTACAGAAGGGGTTAATAGATTGATGAGTGTGAACTTTTGTATTTTGGCGTCTTTTACCAATTTACTCTGGGGGGTTTTCATAACATTTTATGCAGTTTAGGAAGGACCTGTGAGAGTCAAAAGGTTTATAGAAATATTTGTATGGACCTGGAGAAATGGAAGAGAGGGAAAGGCAGATCAAGAATGAGATGGAAGGATCGAGTTGAGAGGTATGTTGTATGTGTGAAAGTGGAATGAGTGGGTTGGATGAAGGATGTTGACTGAGAGTTATGCAGTGGGCTATGTGGGACATTGGGGTGGTTCATGTGGTTGTGAAGACTTTGAGGGATCACAAACAGCAATAAGGTTGAAAAATAGAATTGAGTGAGGACTTCTCAGTAAATGTTGACGAGGAGAATTGAATGAAGAGAAGCATATGTAGGTAGAAGGAATGTATACATTGTGGGAGACCAGTTAGGACATGGAATCTGGTCTTGTAAACTGACCTAGCAGCTGAAGGACTGACAAAGAAGGCTGTCAGGTACCAGACGACATGCTGTGCCATAATTGTGTTCAAATTGTTCCCAAACACCTAAATCAGCAGACCAGATCTCAACCAGGGCCACCTAAATCAAGGCTAATTTAAAGTCCTAACCTAACTTTGCCTAACCCAACCTATCAATACTGGTTGAAATGGTCTGCTGATAGAGTTGCCCAGTGATCAGTGATATATATCCACATAATAAACATAGTGAAGAAAGTAATTAAGAAGCTGAAGATAATGGAATTCAAAATTTTATTTTATTAAGCGTTATTTCCACATAGCGATTTTGATTAGTTCCTTTGCGTTTATCTTGTGTCGTCCCAGTTTTGGTTTGTTTATTTTGCAAGTTTTACATTATAATATATTTAACTATGTGTGTGAATTTGTATTTTGTTTTTGTGTGTTCATTGTGTTCTGTTGTGTTGTCCCTATTTGGGCTCTGTCTTGAGTCCCCCCCCCCCCCACACACACACACAAAAAGGAAAAAGTAGGGATTGGGCCTGAGTATATAGATAGATAGATTGATAGATGAAATAATGCCTTTTTAAATTTTTCTTCCGCTATCAGGAAATTGACTTGCCAAAGGTTCTGGGTGACCTGGTGGAGTCCATCATCGGAGCCGTGTACCTGGACAGTAACAAGTCACTCCAGGTAAGTAGTGCACGCTCATATCTGGCTTTGATTGATTGATTGATTGATAGTATATTTGGTTAAGTTGTATAAATACATTAGGTACTCTGAGTTTCTGACCCCAGCTCTTTGATTTCTTTTTCTTTTTCTATGTGGATGAGGGAGACAAAAGGCAAAACTTACTGTAACTAAGTGCCTCCCCCAGAGTTGAAAGAGTGACAGGGCCAAAATCAAGGAATGTTCGAGCCAAAATGTCTGGACACACGGAGTTTGAAACAATTTAAGTCATAGGATGAGGGAAAGATGGATTCAGGGAGAGAGTTCCAGAGCTCAGCTGTTGAATAGAAGAAAGATTGAGAGTATCGTTTCACTCGAGTTGGAGAGCTGTACAGAATAGGGGTGGGATTGTGTTGCAAGACGGGTATTACGTACCGTACGTAGAGGAGGTGGTATACATTGAGAGAGCTCTGAGGAACACTGATTATTGTAGTAGCGATAGAATAGTGAGAGAGATTACAGTACAGTCTCCTACTTCGCGTGATCGTAATTTGTAGATCGCCTACTTTGCGAGCTCCACCGGGAAAGACCATATTACCACTCTTGCCAAAGCAGCTTCCCAAAAGTTAGGTGTGCTCAACCGCCTCTGTGGGTTTTTTACTCCCGCACAGCTTCTTGCTCTGTACAGGGGCTCAGTGGGCCCATGTATTGAGTACTGTACACATGTGTGGGGAGATTCCACCCATACCGCACTTCACAAAAGGGAAGGCATCAACTCACCTCCTCTTACTAATGCCCTACAATCTCACACTACAGTACATGCCACACTGTGGGTGAGGGCTGGTCCTATCCAGAGTGAGGTTTGGCATCCTCTATCCTACCTTAGCCGTTTCTGTCTGTCTCTTTTCCTGTCCTACTTTTCCTTCTAGGTGCTGGCGAGATCGCCTGATTGGGTGGTACTGCAAGGGGAGCTGTGGACGGTGGGGCCATTGGCCCGGGGGTGCAAGCCTGTGGGCTGATGATCCCCTCCTCCGCTGCACTCTCAGAGACAGATCTTCTCTCACCCTGGCCCCTTCTGGGGCCTGAGCATCTGGATGGCTTCGGTCTACCAGACTTGGAACTGCTCGGCCAGACAGTCTGGGGAACTACAACAACAACAACAACATGACACACTGTTGCATCTCTTTCACTCTTCTACCGCTATTACAACAATTAGTGTTCTTCAGAGCTCTGTCTGTGTATACCTCTTCCCTTATGAAGAGTAAATGGTACCTGCCTTTCAGCACATTCCCATCACTATTCTGTCCAACTCTCTAACCCAAGAGTGAACCGATTTTCCCAGTATTTCTTCCAATCCACAAGTAAACTCTGGAACTCTCTCCCTCAATCGGTCTTCCCTTTATCCTATGACTTAAACTGCTTCAAGCTCTGTCCAGATATTTTGACTCTAACATACCTTGAATTTGGCTGTCTGTCACTCTTTCAACTTTGGGGGGACACTTGTTACAGGCAGCTTTGCCCCATATGGTGGTGATCTATACAGATCTGTACCTATTGGTAAAAAAGCTATTTGTGGACCTTAATGTCACTTGATATAAATAGTAAAAATTTCAAAGATAGCCACTTCACCCTACACATTAAAAAAGACAATTTAACAAGTAAACGCAACAAGTGTGTGGCTGAGATCCATCTTTTATAACCATAAACAGAAAACTTGGGGTGTGGTTGAGACGGTGATGGGCCGTATTATCAACAAGGCCTTGCCAGACATCCCCCTCGACTGTATCCGCAAGTTGTTTGATGAGATGCCCGGGGAGATCACCTTCAGGAAGAGACCCAGGGACCCTAAAAGTGAGGTGGCTGAGTACGAGGTCATGGTAAGTTGTCTCAGATTATAATCCTTTCATTGTTATTTACTTTTCATTTAATTAGATGTTACCCATGTGGGTAAGGGGATCTTGACATTTAGTGGAGGATAATAGAATATGCCCCAAATATTCTACTACTAGTTGTACACAGTGACTTAATGGGGAAATGGCGAAAGCTTGGAACAACGATCATCCTATTCAGTAAAATGGTATTATGGTACTATCTTGCAGCAGTATTGAGGCTAGTGTGGTGCAGAGAAGTATTGCACGGGGACTTTCTTTAGTCTTTTTGAAACATTGTTAGCACTGTACCAGCAGCAGCCACAGTTATAGAATGATGTAATACCGTACAAATGCCAAAAGGCAACCCTGTCTGAGCATTTACAATGGAATGGAAAAGGACACTAAATTATTGTATGTATGTATGTACAGTACTGTATACATACATAAATTAAAGATCAAGCGTTCCACACATAATGCGGTTCCAGTCTCTACTTGTCAGGTCTTTTAAATCAAGATCAGACCTTATGTTCTGATCTCACATCATTTTGGGTCTATCCCTCGGTGCAGCTCCCATTGTTCACAGACTTGCATCTTTTCACCCTAGTTAGTAGTTAGTTCATCTATCCTCCCCCCTACTACTTCGGGGCCGGTGACTGGGGCTTGATGGTGGAGGGTTTGGGATTTTTCTCTTTTCCTCACCCCTCGAGCTTTTGTCGCCGGCTTGACTAATTTTGCGTAGTTTTTCATTCCTCTTTCTATATTTTTCCCCTTCTCTTCTTATTCTGTCCCATTCGGTTGTCCTCGGGCAGCGTATATCACATGCCTCCCTGGCCTGGCTAGGTTGTAGGCTCCTGACCTGATTTTTCTCTTCAGTCGCTGATGCGGCCGAGCTGGCTTGATTCCCCTCAGTAGTGCATTTTTTTGCATCTCACTGTGATTTTTTGTATACCTTAGTCCTTATATCTAATTCTTCGCCCTTGATCACTTCTTGGTTGGTGTTGCGGTGTAGCACTTCTTGCCTCATCCTTCGGCCCTGCCCTATAAGAGCTCTTCTGCGGAGCTCATGTGGTCCGGCTGAATTGATGAAATGGCGAGAAATGGCTGGGTGCATTCACCTTCCTAGATTTGTTCACCTCCTGCCTTTCCCTATCTATCTTGACTTGATTAGTTGTCCATCTTACTCTAATCCTTCTGGCCAGCCCTATGAGAGTTCTTTTGTGGTCTGGTTAAACTAATTATATAAAACAAAAAGTTCATCCATCCTCTCCACATGCCTAAACCATCCAAGCCTGCTTGTATCTCATCACTGATACTCTTGATACTATACCTAACTGTCTCCTAAGCTCTTCACTAGATATCCTATCTTGCAGCTCAGCTACACACATCTACCTCACCATTCTCATCTTGTTACATTCCATCTGTTAATATCATCCACTTTGAAATGCCACATTTCTGAAGCATAGGTCATTGCGCTTCTAATAACACCTTTCCCTTCAAGGGGAGAGGGAGTCTTCTCATCGTTAGAATTGGCAGCAGTCATCTGAACTTTCCCCAGCCACATCTATTTCTGGTGATAGTGGTGGCCTCGGCCCCACCACTGGCAGAGATGGTATCTCCCAAGTAGCAAAATGTGTCAACCATCTCCAGCAACTCATTGCCACAGTTCACACTCCCGAGCCGGTCATATCAATACGAGCTTACTTTTGCATACTATACATGCAAGTTTCTGAACTTAGGACTTCTACCTCGGCAGAGGTCCTTTTAATCTAGTACAACGCTTCTTCCCATTATGCCCCAACAATGACAGACGCTATACTGAATTGAGTTCGCATCCACCCTTTTTCTGTATGCTGCATATAGGTATAAACCATTTTTTTTCTACATTTTCACGCCCCAATCTACTGTGCAGAACCTTGGTTTTATTTTCACCAACTCTTTATCCTTTACTTGCCATGCCCTCTCTCCATATCCTGAACTTGGCCTCGGCATCCTGCACATTATCTGCGATAAGTACTAGGTCATCTGCGTATAGCAATTCCAAAGGGAGCCCAGTTCTAAAATCTCTAAATAGTGCCTCCAGAACCATAACAAAGAGGAGAGGGCTTAACACAGAACCCTGGTGGACTCCAACGCGAACTGTAAACTCCTTACTCAGTACACTTTTCACCCTCACTGCCGTTCGCGAATTCTTGTACATATTCATTATCACACGCACCAGCTACTCCTCTCCGCCAAGTTTTTTCATAGTCCATTGCACAACATTGTAAAGGTAGATAAAAGTCGTGAATACCCATGCATTGTATGCAAAAAAGGGGTAGGCGCAAACTCAATTCAGTGCAACGTCTGACGCTGCGGGGTACAAAACGGGAAGAAGCGCTGCACTAGAATACAGGGACCTCTATCGAGTAAAAAGTCAGAAGTTGAGAAATTTGTATGCAAAGGTGAGCTTGTGTTCAATGATCGGCTCGAGAGTGTAAATTTTGGCAATGAGTCACTGAAGATGGTTGACAAGTTTTGCTACTTGGGAGATGCCATCTATGCCGGTAGTGGGGCCAAGGCTGCCAGTATCACAAAAATTAAATGTGGCTTGGAAAATTCAGAGAACTGTTGTCACTACAGCACTTACTATGAGAAGACTCCCTCTCCCCTTGAAGAGAAAGGTGTACACTTCATGTGACAATGCGCAATGACATATGCTTCAGAAACGTGGCCTGTCAAAGTGGATGATATCAACAGAGTGGACCGTAATGAGATGAGAATGGTAAGATCAATGTATGGGGCCAATCTGCAAGATATGATGTCTAGTGAAGAGCTGAGTCGACGGTTAGGAATCAAGAGTATTAGTGATGAAATGCGTACTAGTAGGCTTGGATTATTTGGACATGTGGAGAGGATGGATGAAGAAAGCTTGGTGAAAAGATGCAAGTCTGTGAACGTGGGGGGAGTTGCACTAAGGGGCAGACCGAGAAAGACGGGATCAGACTTTACGGTATGATCTTGAATAAGACAACCTCACAAGTGAGGCATTTCTGAACAGGGCTGCCTGGAGCACCATTAGAGCTTGAGACCAGAACCGTACTTTTTGTGGAGCACTCGTTCTTTTAATGTATGTATGTATATAAAGTATGTGTGTTTCATTTCTCAGGTTTGTGGTGTTGTGAGAGTGACTGGGACCGGCAATAACTACAAGAGGGCCAAGATTAATGCCGCCAAGAATGCTCTGACGCTGGTCTACCAAGCTCGCTCCGGCTCACCTGAACACAGCCCTACGGACCTTTCTCAGATCACTGGGCTCTCTTAGAATACTGAGCTCTCCTAGAGTACTGAGGTCTCATTGAATATTGAGCTCTCATTGCATATTGAGTTTTCCTAGAATGCTGAACTCTCATTGAATACTGAGCTCTCATGCATATTAAGTTCTCCTAGAATACTGAGCTCTCGTTGAATATTGAGCTCTTCTAGAATACTGAACTCTCCTAAATTATTACTGAGGTCTTTTAAATGATGTCTGAGCTCTTCCTGGATTATTATTACTGAGCTTATCAATTTCCAAAAACTTTTTATTTAGATATCGTAGATTATTGTTATTACCAAGTTTAGATTATTATTTCTGAGTTTAGATTATTGGTACTGAGTTTTCATAGTTGATGTACCTCTCTGATTTTATTTATATATTCAGCTTAGAAACAACCTTTTAGAATCCCACAGGTTCTACCTAAGCCTAAATGGCATAAAATCTTTGAGTGACCTAAGCCTAAATGGCATAAAATCTTCGAGTGATAGCCAATAGAGAACAGAAAATGGTATCATTATACTGAAAGGCTAATTTATGATAGATGAAAATCGTACTGGGACTAGATTTATTGAATTAGAAAGGGGCTAAGATCAGTGCTGCCAAGAATGCTCGCCTGCGTTTCTATCAAGCTCACTCTGGTTCACCGCCACCAGTACGCCACATCACTAAGTTTTCAAAGACTATTACTGAGCTCTCTTAGATGATAAATACTTAGATTCCCTGGAATACTGAGCTTTTCTAGATAATTACTGTATTGAGCTTTTCTAAATACCTACTGAGCCCCCTAGATTATATTATGTGTTTTGAATTATTCTTTGTGTAGGTTTCTGTACATTCTCTCTGTAGGAATATTTTTAAAGAGGATAATGTTTATTCTTTGCATATGTTACTGTGCATTCTTTCTGTTGTAATATTATTTAAAGAGGGTGATGTTTACTAAAGGATAGGTGCATTAAGCTGAGATTTCCATTTGAGGATTTTTTTTCTGGAACCCTTCCTCCCTCATGTTGTTGTTGTTTTTCCCCAAGCTGCCTGGCCGAACAGCCCCAAGGCCATAACCGAGCGCCCCCACAGAACCCTCCCTGCCGACCACAATAAAGCCTGGGTGACCGAAGCCACTCCATGGCGGGGAGCTGAGGAGGGTGCGGAAACGCCCGGGAAACCAAAGCCCCACCCAGGGCCCTGTGCCCCTCAGCAATTATGAAGAGAAAGTTGAGGGGCAAAGGAAAGATGTGACGCTTTAGCTTCCAATCTTGGTAGATTGGGAAGTCAATCCACGCAGGAGACGCCGTCACTTGAGATCTAGAAAATATATAAGTAACAGGAACAGTCAGAGTAAGCTATGGGTATGGCAGAGATCGCTCAGTTCTCACTCTGATAGACCAGCCCATCACCACATGACTAGAACCCAATCCTCTCAGCATCAGCTAGGAAAGGCCCTAGAAAGACGCCTTTGGCAGGGGGATAGCTCCCCTATTTCAACCCTTTTCGGGGTTGGGCACCCGCCCTCCTCCCTCATGTTTAGCCCCATTGCTTTTAAGATTTTATGACATTCGCCCAATTCGTTTGGCGATTTTAAGAACTTTTTATTAAATGTTTTCTGTTTGGGCTCTGTCTCGAGTCGGCCACCATCAGCAATGGGGTATGTGCCTGAGTATAATTATACATATATAGCCTACATACATTTCTGTCAACTTTCAAGACCTTTCGTGACATTTAGGTGTCGATTTTTTCCTGGTGAGCTACTTGTGAGCTATTGTGGAGGGCAATCTCAAATCCAAAAACTTGACAAGTGAAGCAGCCCTTAACAGGGTTGCCTGGAATGCCGCCATTAGGACAAGAGACTGAAACTGCACATATGTGTAGAGCATTCAGTCTTAAAATGTTATGTATGTATGTTGTTGTTGTTGTTGTTGTTGTTGTTGTTGTTGTTGTTGTTGTTCCCCAAGCTGCCTGGTCGATCAGCCCCAAAGCCCCGAGCAAGGCCAAGGCCATAAACGAGCGCCCCCACAGAACCCTCCCTGCCGACCACAATAAAGCCTGGGTGACCGAAGCCACTCCATGGCGGGGAGCTGTGGAGGGTGCCATAACGCCCAGGAATGTATGTATGTTTAGATATTCTATATATTACAGTATATATACTTTGTTGTTGACATTAGTGTGACCGGCGCAAAGGAAATTGTTTATATTTAGTTTTATTAAAGTTTTAAAAGAAAGTACAGTAGGTGTATTTTTCACTTATTTCACATAAAACACTTAATTAATAATATTTTATTTGGAAAGCAATATTTTAAGACCTTGCATAGATTACTGTATTATATTATTTATATCCAACTTTTATAAGAAATGTATTCAGTTAGCAGTTGTAACTTGTAAGATATAGGAACACATACCCCATCCCCTAGAGGAATGACCCAAACAAAACTCCAAGCAGCTCTATCCTTTCTCAGAAGGGCAGCCCTCTCACCAACCCTTAATTGCTATACTCCCCCACATCACTCCATCCATGCACCTCATCCTCGATCTACCCTTCCCCCTTCATCTCACTTCTATATAGTTTCTTATAAGTCTGGGTTTTTTTTAGTAGCCAGCCCTTACTCCCAGAAGGGGAAGGGAGGATCAGCAAGAGACACAAGAAAGGAAAAAGTGGTGACAGGAGAAGAACACATAACAGTTCGCCCACAAACATTCAGAAGCTCCAATCACTCATCAGCCCCTGAAATTTGCGTTAATCCAAATGAATACAACAATATAATACTTGATGATCAGAATGGGTAAGGTCACGTCCGTACCGGTATCATATAGAAAACGGTTTCAGGTTATACTAAGCAATTCGGAGGTCGATCCCGTCTGCAATTTAAGTATCAAGGTGCATATGGTGAATGTAATTCCTCCCTCTCCGCCCTCCTCTCTCTTACTTATGCCTAATATCCTAATCTCTTCTAAAGATGTACTTTCTACCCTCTCTGGGCTTAACACTAATAAGGCGTACGGTTCGGACGGTGTTCCTCCTGTTGTTCTCAAAAACTGTGCTTCCGTGTTAACTCCCTGCCTAGGCAAACTCTTTCGTCTCTGTCTATCCTCTAACGTCTTCCCTTCATGCTGGAAGTTTGCTCACATTCAACCTGTCCCAAAGAAGGGTGACCGCTCTCAACCCTCCAACTATCGTCCAATTGCTCTCATCTCTTGTCTTTCTAAAGTTTTTGACACTATTCTTGCTTCCAAATTTCTTAAGCATTTCTCTTCTCATAATCTGCTCTCAGATCGCCAGTATGGCTTCCTTAAGGGTCGCTCTACTGGTGATCTTCTTTCATATCTTACTAACTCGTGGTCATCCTCCTTTCGGGACTTCGGTGAGACTTTTTCTATTGCACTAGACATATCGAAAGCCTTCGATAGAGTCTGGCATAAATCTTTAATTTCTAAACTACCCTCCTTCAGTTTCTATCCCTCCATATGTGCCTTTGTCTCCAATTTCCTTTCCGGCCATTCCATAGCCGCGGTTGTGGACGGCCATTGTTCACTTCCTCACCCTATAAACTCCGGTGTTCCTCAGGGCTCTGTCCTATCTCCTATTCTCTTTCTAATTTTTATAAATGATCTCCTTAACTGTACCTTAATTCCTATCCATTCATACGCAGACGACTCAACCTTGCACTACTCCATTAGTTTTTCAGAACGCCCCAGCCAGCAATCCCTCAACGACAAACGTAATGAAGCCATAGTACTCTTAAATTCTGATCTAAATACTATTTCCAATTGGGGCAGAGAAAACCTTGTTAACTTTAATGCTTCCAAAACCCAATTTCTCCATCTATCTACCCGTCAGGATCTCCCAGCGGACTATCCCTTATTCTTCAACAATACAAAAATCAACCCTTCATCTTCTCTCAATATTCTTGGTGTCTCTTTTTCTTCTGCTCTCATTTGGAAGGACCATATTACCAGTCTTGCTAAGGCAGCCTCCCAGAAGCTGGGTGTGCTCAACCGCCTTAGGGGGTTCTTTTCCCCTGCACAGCTTCTTGCTCTGTACAGGGGCATAGTGCGCCCTTGTATTGAGTATTGTTCACATGTGTGGGGAGGTTCCTCTCACACCGCTCTCCTAGACAAAATTGAAATGAAGGCCTTTCGTATCATTAACTCCCGTCCACTCTCCAACTCTGCAATCTCTCTCTCTCCGCCGCAATGTTGCATCTCTCGCTATTCTATCGCTACTATAATAATCAGTGTTCCTCAGAGCTATCCCAGTGCATACCACCTCCTTTACATAGGGCACGTGGTACCCGTCTTGCAACTCAATCCCACCCCTACTCTTTGCAACTCTCCAACCCAAGAGTGAAACATTACTCTCAAACTTTCTTCTACTCAACAGCTGAGCTCTTGAACTCTCTCCCAGAATCAGTCTTTCCCTCTTCCTATGACTTAAATTGCTTCAAACTCTGTGTGTCCAGGCATTTTGGCTCGAACGTCCCTTGATTTTGGCCCTGTCACTCTTTCAACTATGGGGGAGGCACTCGCTATAGGCAGTTATGCCTTTTGCCTCCCTCAATCACATAGAAAAAAAAAAAAAAAAAAACGAATCTACCTTCAGAATATGCAGGTGGTCTCTCCCCCGGCTGCTGTGTCCCGGGTGACGTGACTCCAGGCTAGAAGGGCCCGGTGGTGTCGACTCTTCATGTTTGTTGGTAGGTTAGCCATCTCGCCAGCTGTTCGGCTCGTTCGGGTTGGTGGATTGAGAGTGAAAATGGTGCTTGGTGTTATTCTTCCTTTGTCCTCTATATCCCTTCTTATTTACCTGAATGGCTACTACTCAGGCGACTCTTGTATAGCTTCGCATTTTAGATAGGAACCTGAACAGCGCGCCACTGGTGGTCACACTTAGGAACTACCAGAACAAACTTGGGTTTCAGACTGCAGACCTTACTCGGGAGGCGGGCAACATTGTCAGGGAATCGGGCGGTGTAGGCCTACATGGCCTTCCCCATGATAGCCTTTCCATGTTTTAGTTTAGTGCTCCCTAACCCTCTCTGCAATGACGGACATCAGAGGTGCAGTAGACCAGTATCATATATTGACAATGTCAATGCTAAAATCTGTTCAGCATGATCAAGCTGATTACACTGGTTACAATGTTCACAATCAAAGCCATTCCAATAGTAGGCTACATGTAGACATAGTAACATTCAACACGTAATAATAATAATAGTTCTTAAAGCTAGTGCATGCTAAGCCAGCTAAGGATAGCCCAATAAGTCCGATTAGGCGTATTTCCATTGGTGTCCTGTTCTACTACCTCATCCTCTTGCTCATGAGGGATGGTAATGACTCAGTGCTTGTGAAAAACCTTTAATGCGCCGAGCGTGGGCGCTATCCTGGGACCTTCTGGGTTGACGTATAAAACGCTATAGTCACTTCACCAGCGAGCTCGCTATTTCATACACCACGCTTGTACACACAATAAGTGACTTAGAAATGGAGTCACAGGCTGAATAAGCCTTTGCCAGGAATATTCTGCTAGAATCTTATGAGAGTCAGTCACTGATTCGAACAGAAGAATGGACATGGTCATGTTTAAAGCCGATCGTAAGGCTTGGTGGAAAGTCTACCACCTTCGCACCACTCCATCCACAAGAAGATAAATATCCGCAGCCGCTATGCCATCGGCTTATCCCTGAATACCTTCACCTGATCAGGACATTAGCCCCTACTCACAATTATATATCAATTTAGTGTTACTTAATTGTATCAATTATTGTAACCTAATATAATGCAAGCAAATTTAGTAAGAATACATCGAAATAGAATCGTGATCACTCGCTAATTTACAGACATTGCGGCTGCGGCCATGGGCTCCCAATATGAGTCATCTATAAGGTGAAGAACTTTCTAGGTACAGTAGCTTCCATGTTGCCTACCTAGTTTCATGAACCATTCTTTATATTGTTTATATATTTCGGCCATTCTTGTACATATATTCTGTTATCAACCATGCATTTAGCCATGAAATACGTAATCGAAATACTGGGTGGCAGAAATAAGCATACAGAAAACAGCGCAAGGGTATCCAACATGGCGGCACCTGAGTCCCCCCCCCCCCCCCCCAAGCTCTCTACAGACGGAACCAGCACCAACAACGCCGCTACCGCACTCGGCTGGAGAACGTTGGATTGTTCTTTTTATGGTGTTTTGTAACTTTTGTGCATAACTAGAGCGCCATGGTTCGCGGGACAGGGGAGGAGAATAAGAGAAGAAAGAAGACTGATGACAGTGACACTGGTCCTATTATTTTTGCTATTCCTACTGATCGGATTCGTGCTGGCCATGTAGACGATGTGGTGGATGGTGATGGTGGTGGTGGTGCAGGGCGGGAGAATAAGAGAAGAAAGAAGACTGATGACAGTGACACTGGTCCTATTAGTGTTGCTATTCCTACTGATCGGATTCGTGCTGACCATGTAGACGATGTGGTGGATGGTGCTGGTGCCCGGTCTTCATCTGCCACCAAGGAAAAACCTGCCAATATAACTGACACTTATCAGGTATTATAGCCTAGGCTAGCTGTAAGATTTGATAAATCTACAGTTATACTACCCCTATTTTGTCACTATTCTGTTGGTACTAATGGGTTAATATTATTAGTAGGCCTAGTAGACTTAGCCTAGTATGGTTTGATGATGCGCGGAAATGTATATTTGGTCAATATTTACGAGTCACACCACAGCTGGGATTTCATTTCTAATGGTAGTTTTGGGTTCCTATCATTCTATGCTTCATTGCTATATACTTTTTATCCACCGGAAAAAATATAGGACAATATAAAGATGATGTAGGCCTAATTAAATTCATACATCGATTTTATCGTGGCCTACAGGTTTCTTATACCATGTATTTCATTCCTATATGTGTCTAAATGCGCGTAAAAATTTATTACTGATCTTGAAAAAAACAAAATATCGCCTACGTCGCAAGAGGCGGGTGGCTTTGTTTACATCCGCCGCGAAGAAGAAGAAGAAGAAGCAGCGTTGGGGAAAATTTGTTTTTTGCCCCCTACTGTCTAAATATATGACGATTTCAATAAATCCTGGGGGTTGAGGGGGGGCTTGCCCCCCCCCCCCCCCTCTACATATTTTGATAATATTCAAGGACACTAGTGCGACGTTATGAGAAACAATTTATTAGGGAAAATAGGCACTAATAGATTCTCCATATTTTTCTCCATATAGTCCACATGGAGGATTTTTGTTATCAACAAATTGAAAAATCCCCACTCCACAAACAAATCCACAAAAAATCTAAGACAAGGGGGGGGTGGGGGGGCGGCAGCCACCACCTATAATACTAGGTTAGGTTAGGTAAGGTTGTTAGGTTAGGCTAATGTCCTTTCAAAGGGGTATAGGCTAGTAAACACGGATAGCCTATACCCGGTCAGAGGTAAGAAGAAGAGTCCTGCAGTAGTCTCCTTGAATGCTACCGTTGTTTAATGGGTAAATATGCATTTACGCCTATTTTCATACATCAAAACACCCTTACACAACTCTAAACTACATATAAACAATCGAAACTATTTTTAGCAATTTAATTACATCATCTTTAAATTGACCAAATATATATATATATATATATACTGTATAGGCTAGGCTAGGCCTTTTTTTTTTTTTTTTTTTTTTTAAGCATTAGCCTAACCTAACCTAAATGTATTTGGGGCTATTAGGTTAGGTTTTTTGGTTAGGTCAATGCTAAAAAAAAAATAAAGCCAAGAAAATAAAATATTTTCCGGTGGATAAAAAGTATATAGCAATGAAGCATAGAATGATAGGAACCCAAAACTACCATTAGAAATTAGATCCCAGCTGTGGTGTGACTCGTAAATATTGACCGTATCGGTCACTTGTAATAGATACATTGAAGTATTACAAACCTTCGCGAACCCATAAACAGGGAACGTGAGCTGGGTTTAGACCGTCGCGCACCCATACACAGGGAACGTGAGCTGGGTTTAGACCTGTCGCGAGACAGGTTAGTTTTCGGTTAGGTTAGGCTAATAATAAAAATACTAAAATGAGACGGTCCTCGGTATTAGCCTAAACAACACTGTATATCAAATAAAAAACAATAACAAATTAGGCCTACCTGAAAAACTCATATCTGGTTGGTGATCATTTTTTATCAAAATACGTTTTTTTCCAGTTTCCGCGTCTGCTGAACCATCCAAAAACACGCTAAAAGGCGTGTTTTGAAGGGGGGAGGGGTAGTATAACTGTAGATTTACCGTTACAACCCTCTTTCCCCTGTTGCACCCTCTCCCGTACTTCTTCATCCATACTTCCATCTTTACTTAACACACTGCCCAAATACTTTAATAAGATGACATGTTTACCATGTTTTAATAATTTCTCTTCCCCCACCGTTGCAGGCCAGTTTGGACCATGAGAGCTGGGAGGCTCAGACTCGCACGGAGGAGGAGGACCAGGAGCTGGTGACAGAGACCATCACCCATATCCGTTCCCTCATGAAAGAGATACTCAAGCTCAAGCAGGATAAGCCAGAACAGGTACCGGTACTGTATTGTTAAAGTAGCCCACGGATATATACAATGACCAGCGGGGACGACTTAGTTTTAAAACTGGAATAAAAATGTGATGGAATACATTAAACAAAAATATATATATATATATATAAATTACATAGCTTTGAACATTTTTCACTTCAAAAGACACAGAAATAATAGGCCTAGTTGTATTTAGCATGATTTTAACTTTTATAAAAGTAATAATGACTAAAAGGAATGGACTCTGTATTAGGACTGGTATTGAATATTACATAAGAACATAAGAAAATGGGAGTCTGCAGAAAGCCAATTGGCCTAAGCAAGGCAGATCCCTGTCCCACACAACCCCAATTACAAAGCCCAATTATAGGCTGAACACTCTAATACCCTGAGGATCATCTTCCCAAAACGGTTAGAGATTAACGCAGGATTACGGGGGTCTGTAGAGCGCTGATTTGCCCAACCCGGCTGATCCCCCTTCACACTCAACCTTTCTCGTCCATATGCTTATCCAATTTTATCTTAAAGCTCCCTATCGTTTTTAATCCCACTATAGCACTTGGTAGTCCATTCCACCCATCTACAACTCTGTTACCAAACCAATATTTGCCTATATCTTTTCTGAAACGAAATTTATCTAATTTGAAACCATTGGTACGAGTTCTTTCGCTATCACTGAGCTTTAGTACATTTGTCATGTCCCCTTTGTTAACCCGTTGAGCCCCGGCTAGTTATAATATTTTGTTCACCCCAGTCCCAAGCCATTTTCACTTATTTTTTTTGTTTGCTAAAATGGAAGACAAGGATGAGAAATGAAAAAAAAAAAAAAAAATCACCTCTTGACATTTTTTTTTGGGGGGGGGGGGGGGAGCTTCAAAAAAATTTGTTGAGCCAAAATGGAAGAGAATGGTGAGAAATGAACACACAAATAAAAAAAAACTCATTTCGGTCATTTGGGGGGGGGGGGGGTTTCAATAGTTCGTCTCCCCCGCATGACCACCCGCCCGGGAGCACTAGGGTAAAAACTGAGTATGGCATTGTACGGCATACATCCTAAGGAGTATCTCACATAAATCTCAAGCCTCTAGCTCCCATACGACCGGAGTAATGAAGGTTCAAAGTGGCGGTAAACTAGGGGTGTAAACTATCCCCACTAAGCCCACCACCACCAGCCGCGCGGCTGTCTCGGCCCGCTCACACCTACTGGCCCGGCTCCCCCACACACTACGGTACCTCCCCCTCCTATTCTCCTGCCATTTCCTACCTTACGAGCCACGTAAGTGTTTTTTATATGTCGGACGCACGTGATGCGTCGCTGGGAGTTGGTGATCAAAGACTGCCGACGCAACACGTGCGACGCTGGGTCTCAACGGGTTAATCCCACTAACCCACTTGAACACCTAAATAATTTCATTAATCGAGTTTAGGAGTAAAGTTGGTTGGTGGAGAGAACATAATAATATCCCCTCTAACTCTGCGTCTCTCTAACGAATGTAAGCCTAATTTCTTCAACCTTTCTTTATACGGAAGATTTCTAATATTATGGATAATTTTTATCATTCAACGTTGTACTCTCTCCAATGAATCTATGTCCATTCTGTAATAAGGACACCAAAATTGAACAGCATAATCCATATGGGGTGTCACTAATGACAAGTAAAGTTTTAAGATAACATCAGCAGTTCTGTTACTCACACTCCTAGAGATGAACCCGAGAATCCTGGTTGCCTTGTTTCGAACGCTTATACACTGTTGTCTAGGCTTCAAATCATTGCTAACAAACACACCTAGATCTTTCTCACAATTCGAGTTTTCTAATTCCATATTAGCTAGTTTATATTTAACATTTGTATGCTTCTTCCCTATCTTTAATACCTTGCATTTGTCAATGTTAAACTTCATCTGCCAATTTACTGACCATTCGTGTAAGGTATCTAGATCCCTTGGAGGCACTCTATATCTCTATTTGAATCAATTGTTCTCCCCATTTTGGTATCGTCTGCAAATTTACTTATCCTACTAGTTATACCTAAATCAAGGTCAGTTATGTATATAACAAACAACAGAGGACCTAATACAGATCCCTGGGGAACACCACTTTTGACTGCTCCCCATTCTGACTTCGTACCATTTATGCTGACTCTCTGCTTCCTACCAATTAGCCATGACCTAATCCATCCCAACAACGCCCCACCTATTCCATGCGCCTCAACCTTTCTCATCAATCTCTCATGGGGGACTCCTGTTGAAAGCTTTACTGAAAATCTAAATATATTATATCATATGACTTATCATTATCTACTGCTTCATATACCTCTGAGAAAAAACTAAGCAAATTAGTAAGGCAAGAACGTCCCTGAGTGAATCCATGCTGAGAAGAATTTATTAAATTAAATGTACCGTAAAATGCTGTAACTTCGGACATTTTTCGATGTTTTTTAACAATTTCTCCTGAGTGTAAACACATTATAGAGCTTTAACTAGGTCAAGTGGTGTATGGTGATAGTGCGCCGTAATCCAGGAAGCCTCCTAAAATTATCCCGCAGTAGAAGAGAGTTATCCTTATCCTAAATGATGTCCGAAGTTTGCTTGAAAAGTTGATAACTTCGGACCTGTATGGCTAACTTCGGACATAGGTGATTTCTTATGGAAAATGGTTGCCAAGAAAGCTGAGATAACTTCGGACCTACGTTCGTGGCCTTATTTCATTCATTTTTCGGCTCCTACTATTTTATATGAATATTTTATTATTGCTGCTTATTCTTGTCCGATGTTATAGTGGAAAATGCACAGTCAATACTTTTAGGCCTGTATAATCAGTATAGGAGGGGGGGATATGAGGACCCTGGAGGACAAGGGGCGAATGTGCCACCATGAGCAAAATTTAGTTAGGACTGGTTCCCGATAGATGGAAGCACTGAAAATCACGTGGTGAAGAGCGTTTTGCGTTTCCCACCCATGCGGGCTCAGTACCCTAGGTTCTAAATCCCTTGTTTCGACCTTGTGTAGCGGAGGAGGAGGTATGGATTGTAGGAGGTGGAGGGGCGAATGTTCCCGCGCGCTCAAGCCAATGAGCGGCCGGCTAGCATTCCCCGGGTTAAAGGCCCGCCTCCCGGCCAATGACACGCGCGTTTGCACGTTTTTTTTTGGCTGAAAATTTAACAGTATCTTAGTTTCATGGACATCTAATACAGGATTAAATTTCAAGCAGATTGAACAATAATTACTATAGGCTGAAAAAAAAATCTATTGTGCGTTTTATTTTATTTTTTTATTTTTTTATTTTATATATATTTTTTTCTATCAATTTGTCTCTTCCAGAGGATTCTAATGGTATATAATAACATGCTATTCTGTAATATTCTATGTATGCCACCTATTCCAGACTTTAAACACTCATAACTCGAAAGTAAGGTATTGGCGCATTCGCCCCTTGTCCTCCAGGGTCCTCATATACGATGTTTAACATATATTCTGTTTGGATCTGTTCTCGTTAGGCATCGAGCTCACTCCTAGAAAATATTGAGCAGGAAAAATAACCAATGCTGTCAAATCAATAACTCGAAAATTAACTAGGCCTAGTGAAAATATATAGGTACAGTATGTATAATATATCAATGCATATACACTTTTATGAATTTGAGCATTTTTATAGGTATAACGTATTTGTTGGTGTTTCTTTCGGCAGATACATTTTTTTTGGACAAGATATATGCCTCTCCTAATTTATATATATTATATATCCAGAATTATCCGAAATACATAAATAGGTTAGCATAGTATCATATTTTTATGGGTTTTTGGACTCAGAGAATGATGATTTGATCTTTTACCACCATGTTAATGATGTACAGTACAAGTATTATGAATGATTTTCATAGGGAAATACTAACAAACGATTGTTTTGTTCCATGTCCGAAGTTACCATGTTTGTTTTTTTAAACACAATCGGTTAAAGGATACTGTTCTAGCTAGAGCGTATTACAAGTGTAACAATTTTCCTTTGGTGGATGTTGTCTCTGGTAATGTTACTACAAAATTATATCAGTCACAACATCATTCATACAAACAAATTTCTTCAGGGTGATAGAAGTTTGGCAGGGTAGCGAAAAAAGTACATATTTTCGTCATATATA
>CM064568.1:2544800-2680012 GCA_032716605.1 Paralithodes platypus
AGATTTGATAAATCTACAGTTATACTACCCCTATTTTGTCACTATTCTGTTGGTACTAATGGGTTAATATTATTAGTAGGCCTAGTAGACTTAGCCTAGTATGGTTTGATGATGCGCGGAAAATGTATATTTGGTCAATATTTACGAGTCACACCACAGCTGGGATTTCCTTTCTAATGGTAGTTTTGGGTTCCTATCATTCTATGCTTCATTGCTATATACTTTTTATCCACCGAAAAAATATAGGACAATATAAAGATGATGTAGTCCTAATTAAATTCATACATCGATTTTATCGTGGCCCTACAGTTTCTTATACCATGTATTTCATTCCTATATGTGTCTAAATGCGCGTAAACATTTATTACTGATCTTGAAAAAAAAAACAAAATATCGCCCTACGTCGCAAGAGGCGGGTGGCTTTGTTTACATCCGCCGCGAAGAAGAAGAAGAAGAAGCAGCGTTGGGGAAAATTTGTTTTTTGCCCCCTACTGTTTAAATATATGACGATTTCAATAAATCTTGGGGGGGTTGAGGGGGGGGCTTGCCCCCCCCCCCCCCCCCCACCAATTTTTATAATATTCTAGGACACTAGTGCGACGTTATGAGAAACAATTTATTAGGGAAAATAGGCACTAATAGATTCTCCATATTTTTCTCCATATAGTCCACATGGAGGATTTTTGTTATCAACAAATTGAAAAATACCCACTTCACATACAAATACACAAAAAAATCTAAGTCAAAGCGGGGGTGTGGGGGCGGCAGCCACCACCTATAATACTAGGTTAGGTTAGGTAAGGTTGTTAGGTTAGGCTAATGTCCTTTCAAAGGGGTATAGGCTAGTAAACACCAGGATAGCCTATACCCGGTCAGAGGTAAGAAGAAGAGTCTTGCAGTAGTCTCCTTGAATGCTACCGTTGTTTAATGGGTAAATATGCATTTACGCCTATTTTCATACATCAAAACACCCTTACACAACTCTAAACTACATATAAACAATCGAAACTATTTTTTAGCAATTTAATTACATCATCTTTAAATTGACCAAAATATATATATATATATATATATACTGTATAGGCTAGGCTAGGCCTTTTTTTTTTTTTTTTTTTTTTTAAGCATTAGCCTAACCTAACCTAAATGTATTTGGGGCTATTAGGTTAGGTTTTTTGGTTAGGTCAATGCTAAAAAAAAAATAAAGCCAAGAAAATAAAATATTTTCCGGTGGATAAAAAGTATATAGCAATGAAGCATAGAATGATAGGAACCCAAAACTACCATTAGAAATTAGATCCCAGCTGTGGTGTGACTCGTAAATATTGACCGTATCGGTCACTTGTAATAGATACATTGAAGTATTACAAACCTTCGCGAACCCATAAACAGGGAACGTGAGCTGGGTTTAGACCGTCGCGCACCCATACACAGGGAACGTGAGCTGGGTTTAGACCTGTCGCGAGACAGGTTAGTTTTCGGTTAGGTTAGGCTAATAATAAAAATACTAAAATGAGACGGTCCTCGGTATTAGCCTAAACAACACTGTATATCAAATAAAAAATAAAAAACAATAACAAATTAGGCCTACCTGAAAAACTCATATCTGGTTGGTGATCATTTTTTATCAAAATACGTTTTTTTCCAGTTTCCGCGTCTGCTGAACCATCCAAAAACACGCTAAAAGGCGTGTTTTGAAGGGGGGAGGGGTAGTATAACTGTAGATTTACCGTTACAACCCTCTTTCCCCTGTTGCACCCTCTCCTGTACTTCTTCATCCATACTTCCATCTTTACTTAACACACTGCCCAAATACTTGAATAAGATGACATGTTTACCATGTTTTAATAATTTCTCTTCCCCCACCGTTGCAGGCCAGTTTGGACCATGAGAGCTGGGAGGCTCAGACTCGCACGGAGGAGGAGGACCAGGAGCTGGTGACAGAGACCATCACCCATATCCGTTCCCTCATGAAAGAGATACTCAAGCTCAAGCAGGATAAGCCAGAACAGGTACCGGTACTGTATTGTTAAAGTAGCCCACGGATATATACAATGACCAGCAGGGACGACTTAGTTTTAAAACTGGAATAAAAATGTGATGGAATACATTAAAAAAAAATATATATATATATATATATAAATTACATAGCTTTGAACATTTTTCACTTCAAAAGACACAGAAATAATAGGCCTAGTTGTATTTAGCATGATTTTAACTTTTATAAAAGTAATAATGACTAAAAGGAATGGACTCTGTATTAGGACTGGTATTGAATATTACATAAGAACATAAGAAAATGGGAGTCTGCAGAAAGCCAATTGGCCTAAGCAAGGCAGATCCCTGTCCCACACAACCCCAATTACAAAGCCCAATTATAGGCTGAACACTCTAATACCCTGAGGATCATCTTCCCAAAACGGTTAGAGATTAACGCAGGATTACGGGGGTCTGTAGAGCGCTGATTTGCCCAACCCGGCTGATCCCCCTTCACACTCAACCTTTCTCGTCCATATGCTTATCCAATTTTATCTTAAAGCTCCCTATCGTTTTTAATCCCACTATAGCACTTGGTAGTCCATTCCACCCATCTACAACTCTGTTACCAAACCAATATTTGCCTATATCTTTTCTGAAACGAAATTTATCTAATTTGAAACCATTGGTACGAGTTCTTTCGCTATCACTGAGCTTTAGTACATTTGTCATGTCCCCTTTGTTAACCCGTTGAGCCCGGCTAGTTATAATATTTTGTTCACCCCAGTCCCAAGCCATTTTCACTTATTTTTTTTGTTTGCTAAAATGGAAGACAAGGATGAGAAATGAAAAAAAAAAAAAAAATCACCTCTTGACATTTTTTTTTTGGGGGGGGGGGGGGGGGAGCTTCAAAAAAATTTGTTGAGCCAAAATGGAAGAGAATGGTGAGAAATGAACACAAATAAAAAAAAACTCATTTCGGTCATTTGGGGGGCGGGGTTTCAATAGTTCGTCTCCCCCGCATGACCACCCGCCCGGGAGCACTAGAGTAAAAACTGAGTATGGCATGTGTACTGCATACATCCTAAGGAGTATCTCACATAAATCTCAAGCCTCTAGCTCCCATACGACCGGAGTAATGAAGGTTCAAAGTGGCGGTAAACTAGGGGTGTAAACTATCCCCACTAAGCCCACCACCACCAGCCGCGCGGCTGTCTCGGCCCGCTCACACCTACTGGCCCGGCTCCCCCACACACTACGGTACCTCCCCTCCTATTCTCCTCTTTCTACCTTACGAGCCACGTAAGTGTTTTTTATATGTCGGACGCACGTGATGCGTCGCTGGGAGTTGGTGATCAAAGACTGCCGACGCAACACGTGCGACGCTGGGTCTCAACGGGTTAATCCCACTAACCCACTTGAACACCTAATAATTTCATTAATCGAGTTTAGGAGTAAAGTTGGTTGGTGGAGAGAACATAATATCCCCTCTAACTCTGCGTCTCTCTAACGAATGTAAGCCTAATTTCTTCAACCTTTCTTTATACGGAAGATTTCTAATATTATGGATAATTTTTATCATTCAACGTTGTACTCTCTCCAATGAATCTATGTCCATTCTGTAATAAGGACACCAAAATTGAACAGCATAATCCATATGGGGTGTCACTAATGACAAGTAAAGTTTTAAGATAACATCAGCAGTTCTGTTACTCACACTCCTAGAGATGAACCCGAGAATCCTGGTTGCCTTGTTTCGAACGCTTATACACTGTTGTCTAGGCTTCAAATCATTGCTAACAAACACACCTAGATCTTTCTCACAATTCGAGTTTTCTAATTCCATATTAGCTAGTTTATATTTAACATTTGTATGCTTCTTCCCTATCTTTAATACCTTGCATTTGTCAATGTTAAACTTCATCTGCCAATTTACTAACCATTCGTGTAAGGTATCTAGATCCCTTTGGAGGCACTCTATATCTCTATTTGAATCAATTGTTCTCCCCATTTTGGTATCGTCTGCAAATTTACTTATCCTACTAGTTATACCTAAATCAAGGTCATTTATGTATATAACAAACAACAGAGGACCTAATACAGATCCCTGGGGAACACCACTTTTGACTTTTGCTCCCCATTCTGACTTCGTACCATTTATGCTGACTCTCTGCTTCCTACCAATTAGCCATGACCTAATCCATCCCAACAACGCCCCACCTATTCCATGCGCCTCAACCTTTCTCATCAATCTCTCATGGGGGGACTCTGTTGAAAGCTTTACTGAAATCTAAATATATTATATCATATGACTTATCATTATCTACTGCTTCATATACCTCTGAGAAAAAACTAAGCAAATTAGTAAGGCAAGAACGTCCCTGAGTGAATCCATGCTGAGAAGAATTTATTAAATTAAATGTACCGTAAAATGCTGTAACTTCGGACATTTTTCGATGTTTTTTAACAATTTCTCCTGAGTGTAAACACATTATAGAGATTTAACTAGGTCAAGTGGTGTATGGTGATAGTGCGCCGTAATCCAGGAAGCCTCCTAAAATTATCCCCCATAAGAAGAGAGTTATCCTTATCCTAAATGATGTCCGAAGTTTGCTTGAAAAGTTGATAACTTCGGACCTGTATGGCTAACTTCGGACATAGGTGATTTCTTATGGAAAATGGTAGCCAAGAAAGCTGAGATAACTTCGGACCTACGTTCGTGGCCTTATTTCATTCATTTTTCGGCTCCTACTATTTTATATGAATATTTTATTATTGCTGCTTATTCTTGTCCGATGTTATAGTGGAAAATGCACAGTCAATACTTTTAGGCCTGTATAATCAGTATAGGAGGGGGATATATGAGGACCCTGGAGGACAAGGGGCGAATGTGCCACCATGAGCAAAATTTAGTTAGGACTGGTTCCCGATAGATGGAAGCACTGAAAATCACGTGGTGAAGAGCGTTTTGCGTTTCCCAACCATGCGGGCTCAGTACCCTAGGTTCTAAATCCCTTGTTTCGACCTTGTGTAGCGGAGGAGGAGGTATGGATTGTAGGAGGTGGAGGGGCGAATGTTCCCGCGCGCTCAAGCCAATGAGCGGCCGGCTAGCATTCCCCGGGTTAAAGGCCCGCCAGCATTCCCCGGGTTAAAGGCCCGCCTCCCGGCCAATGACACGCGCGTTTGCACGTTTTTTTTTGGCTGAAAATTTAACAGTATCTTAGTTTCATGGACATCTAATACAGGATTAAATTTCAAGCAGATTGAACAATAATTACTATAGGCTGAAAAAAAAATCTATTGTGCGTTTTATTTTATTTTTTTATTTTATATATATTTTTTTCTATCAATTTGTCTCTTCCAGAGGATTCTAATGGTATATAATAACATGCTATTCTGTAATATTCTATGTATGCCACCTATTCCAGACTTTAAACACTCATAACTCGAAAGTAAGGTATTGGCGCATTCGCCCCTTGTCCTCCAGGGTCCTCATATACGATGTTTAACATATATTCTGTTTGGATCTGTTCTCGTTAGGCATCGAGCTCACTCCTAGAAAATATTGAGCAGGAAAAATAACCAATGCTGTCAAATCAATAACTCGAAAATTAACTAGGCCTAGTGAAAATATATAGGTACAGTATGTATAATATATCAATGCATATACACTTTTATGAATTTGAGCATTTTTATAGGTATAACGTATTTGTTGGTGTTTCTTTCGGCAGATACATTTTTTTGGACAAGATATATGCCTCTCCTAATTTATATATATTATATATCCAGAATTATCCGAAATACATAAATAGGTTAGCATAGTATCATATTTTTATGGGTTTTTGGACTCAGAGAATGATGATTTGATCTTTTACCACCATGTTAATGATGTACAGTACAAGTATTATGAATGATTTTCATAGGGAAAATAATAACAAACGATTGTTTTGTTCCATGTCCGAAGTTACCGTACCATGTTTGTTTTTTTAAACACAATCGGTTAAAGGATACTGTTCTAGCTAGAGCGTTATACAAGTGTAACAAATTTCCTTTGGTGGATGTTGTCTCTGGTAATGTTACTACAAAATTATATCAGTCACAACATCATTCATACAAACAAATTTCTTCAGGGTGATAGAAGTTTGGCAGGGTAGCGAAAAATGTACATATTTTCGTCACATATATAATTTTTTTTTCGTGTACATATACTCATGTCAGTTCCCTAGGACTTTTACATGCTCTTCCTTTGCCATTTCTCTAAACGGACCCCACAAAAAAAAAAAAAAAATCCATTATATAATGACAATGTCTAATTACTTATTATCGCCGATGTCCGAAGTTACCCCACTTTACGGTATCTAAGTGGTTTCTAATTTTACTAGCAATAATTGACTCTAGTAGCTTTCCTATGATTGATGTAAGACTAATGGGACGGTAATTGGATGCTATTGATTTGTCACCTTTTTTGAAGATCGGAACTACGTTTGCAAGCTTCTGGAACTATACCTGTCTCCAATGACTTGTTAAATAAAAATGTTAATGGGTAACTTAACTCATCCCTACATTCTTTTAATACTCTAGCAGACAACCTCACAATGTTTCAAAGTCAATGGTAAGCTCGTTCTACAAAAGTCTCTAATAATTTAATGTACAGTTGGCTTTGAGTACATGATTAGATTGATATCCAGTACCGGTATACGATAAATAAATATAGGCTATACGGTAATCGTAGTCATGTACTTAACCTTTAACTGTCTTGATGGTGTAATGGTTAGAGTGTTTAAGATCTGTAGGCCAATGTGGTAACCCAGGTTTGAATCCCGGGAGGATCACATGCTTTCATTAATTTCATTGGGGGGTGTTTGGTTTTGGGAGTGAAACTAATAATTTAGATAATTTAGCTTCATGGGAATTTGAGAATAAAGTTAATATAAGAGGGATTGTAATTACTGCAAGTGCCTATGATAATGTCGGACAGGTTGGGAGAGAGGCATCCAGACCAGGATTCGAACCCATTCACCCCAGGTACATTTAGGAGAGTTGGGCATCGTAACCACTCGGCCAAATCCGCTCATGTGCGAGTGGTTACGGTGCCCAAATACACCCTGGGTGAGCTGGTTCGAATCCTGTATTATGTGTGCTTCTTGGAAACTCAATAGGGTACTTACATTATTGCATCACAACATCTCTCACTTGTCAGCCTGGCGACCAGGCAAATCGGACTCAACCAGTGCCAACTTAGCCAGTACGGTACTAATAGGTTAAGTTAGGTTCTGCCTTGGCTACCTTTGGGTTAGTTGGCACTGGTTAAGATTTACAAGTTGAAATTGTCCACTGATTGAGTTGACATAGAAGTTATGGAACCGATATAAACAGGTGCGGAAGAAAATAGAAAATTTTGGAATAAAGTCAATAAATGTATAAGAGAAAGGCAAGAGTGTACACAAGTAATATTAGTAGGCGACATGAATGGTAGAGTTGGAAACGAGGAGATAGAAGGTATAGTGGGTAAATGGGGTGTGGAGGGTAGGAATATGAATGGTGACTTCCTTTTAGAAGTATGTGCGGAGAGAGAGATGTTTCTGGCTAACACATTTTTTGAACATCGTCGCATTCATAGATATACATGGCACAGAGGTGAAGGTGAGCAGGAACAGAAATCTCTAATTGACTACGCCATGATGGACTCCGGACTAAAAGGAAGAATTTTAGATTCAAAAGCTGTAAGAGGTATGCTGACGGAATCAGACCACTATACAGTGCTGACAAAAGTGAGGATAAGGAAAGAGTGGAAATATGAGAGGAAAGAGACAAAAAAGAAACTGACAGTAGAGAGAATAAATGTGAGAAAATAAAATGAAGAATGTAATGCAACAAAATACAAGGACATCCTGAAAGAGACTATAAAGGACATGGATGTTATGATAGATCTGGGAAATACTGTAGACGAAGTATGGAAAGGTACAAGAGACTCCATGATTAAAGCAGCTGAGAAAGTATGTGGGAAGAAAACCTTTAAAATGTGGAAGAAGAAAGGTAACGCATGGTTTAGTAAAGAGATAGAAGAAAGAGTTCAGAAAGAGTATGCTGCAAAAGAATATACCTAGAGAAACTAGAGATGCGAGGAAAGAAGAATATACAAATTTGAAACAAAGAGTGAAGAGGGCGATACAAGACGCTAAAAGGAAGACAGATGAGGCATATGGGAGAAAGATTAGTGAACAGTTTCTGAATGACAGGAAAGCATACTACAGAGCTGTGAAAGAAGCCAGAGGGAAGAAGACTGAGAGTGTCTCAGGTGGTAGGATGAGGGACATGAATGGGGAAGTGGTAGAGGGTGATGGTGTGGTGAAAGTATGGAAAGATCATTTTAGTAGCTTAGCTGTAAAGAGTAGGGGGAAGGCAAAGATCTCATCCATAGGAATGGAGAGAGGTAGAATAATCAGGGTAGTTGAAAGCCAGATAAGCAGAGAAGAAGTAAAAGAAGCAATCAATAGACTTAAAATGGGCAAAGCTGCTGGAGTAGATAACATCCCAGGTGAAATGCTGAGATATGGAGGAGAAGAAGCTGTTGACATAATGCATAGGTTATGTAAATTAGCATGGGAAAAGGAAAGTGTACCAGAGGACTGGAGGAAAGCAGTGATAGTACCCTTGTACAAAGGGAAGGGTAGTAAAGAAGAGTGTAAGAATTATAGGGGAATTAGCTTGCTTAGCATACCTGGAAAGGTACACGCAAGAGTAGTAACACAGAGGCTACAGAAGATAACGGATGACAAAATAGGCGAGGAACAGGGAGGTTTCAGAAAGGGCAGGGGCTGCGTTGACCAGATAGCCTCAATGCGATTGTTGGTAGAGAAGTATCTGGCCCAAAACAGAAAACTCTATGCAGCATTCATGGATTTGGAAAAAACCTACGACAAAGTACAAAGTAGACTGGGAGGGCCTGTGGGATGTGTTAACAGTATATGGTGTGGGAGGAAAGTTGCTAATGGCAGTAAAATCTTTTTATAGGAATGCAATGGCAAATGTGAAGGTAGGGGATAAGTTAAGTGAAAGTTTTGAGGTCAATGTAGGTGTAAGACAGGGATGTGTCATGTCAGCTTGGTTGTTCAATATATACATGGATGGAGTGATTAGGGAATGTAGGGCTGTATCAATGGGTGTGGGAGCTAGACTGGAATCAGAGGGAAGAACATGGAAGATTTTAACATGCCTATATGCGGACGATGCAGTCCTGTTGGCGGAAAATGCTGAAGAACTTCAGAGAGTGGTCACTGACTTTGACAGGGTATGTGAAAAGAGAAAGTTAAAGGTCAATGTAGGGAAATTTAAGGTAATGGTGTTTGAGAGAAGAATGAATGAAACTATAGATTTTAAGGAAAAATATAGAATCAAGAAAGAACACAAGAAAAGTTGTAAAATAAAATTGAAAAATGAGGTACTGTACTAGAAGAGGTTGAAAGTTTCAAGTATTTGGGAGCTGTACTATGCAAATATGGTAAAATGGAGAGTGAGATAAAAGAGAGAAAAATGCAAGGGAGAAAAGTGATTGGAGAACTTGATAGTATTCTCAAAGGAAGAATGGTTAGCCAGGAAATCAAAAAGTCACTGAGAAACCGTGTGCTGCTCCCAACACACTCGTATGGAAGCGAGACATGGACGGCAAGTGACGAGGACCTCTTCAAACTAAGAGCTGTGGAGATGAGCTTTTTCAGAATGGCAGCTGGCATGAATAGGCTAGATGGGCCAAGTAATAGGGAAGTGTACGAGTCCTTTGGAATGGAAGAGCAGGCTTTGGGCATTGATTGTGGTGTGGTTGAGTGGATAAAGAGAAGTACTTTGAGGTGGTATGGTCATGTTCAGAGAATGGATGAAGACTGAATGCCAAGAAAGATATATGGGAGTCAGGTGAGTGGAAGAGAAAGTGGAAAAATATATTGAAGAAAAACTTCCACGTAGTGGAAGGGGCATTGTGGCACGGGCAAAGGAGGCAGGTCTTGACAAAGTAGCTTGGAGACGTTTCTGTCATGGCCATCCTCTAGTGGGGGTTTCCCAGGGGGAAGCAAGGCGTCGGAGATGATGATGATGATGATGATATAAACACTTTGTAAGGAGGAGCACTTTTATGGCCTGTTAGGGTAAGGCGGTCTTCACAATTTCGTGGAGGAAAAAAATATGCCGGTACCCTAATATCTACTACAGTAAATCCTCAAAAAAAAAATAAAAAAAAATGGGGCCAAAACCGGTTCAGAAACATGGAGTTTATGGATTCTTGGAGTTTAGATGTAGGCTAGTCACATATTATTACAAATTGTCAATTATATTTAGTTCACAACTGACCTTCATACCAGTAGTCAATACTAAAGTATATTACACAGTACTGTACAGTCATTATTATACTGTATTGTACAAGAAAACACTATACGCCACCAGTTGTACTTGTTGTACAAGTACCGTAAGGTAACTTTCTTCTAATCCTGCCACCGATCTTCCGACTCTTATCAAAATATTCCCATTTAACTGATAATTCTTCTTTTTTGACCTTTATTATTAGAATAACAAAATTGATTCCTAGACTAAGATATTTGGGGTAGAATGTTGAATCCGGGCGTACCACCAGCCTTCTTTACACTACGCGGAGCTGCGTCTGACGCTTGCATCATGTTCCCGTCTATTTTGACTGCCTTTGGATACAAAAATATGTAGAGAGGGGGTAAAGCCTCCCCCCCCATGACATATTGTCATCATCATATTTTTTTTTTTTTTTTTTTTTTAAAGAGACAATGAACGGAGGAAGGAAAAACACAGTAAACTAAAAAAAAACACAGTAAAAAACAGTAAACACAGTAAAATATATACAGTAAACTTCCGTTAATCCGAAGGGCAGCGGACCGGCCCTCGTTCGGATTAGTGGATTTTTCGGATTATCGGACTTTACCCCTATGAACCTGTGTATTAATGGCCTGACGAAAACATTGAGGCATTAGGCCACCCAAATGACACACACACATATCATATGTTCATGAAATCACTTCAAAAGTTTACCATTGTCATTGTAGCCTATTACAGTACCTACTTACTTCAAAACATTCAGATTAATGGTCAAAGGAATCTGCTATGTCCGCATCGTCTACTAGCAAGTTTGTCTTGCTCTTGAAGATCAGATCAGATGTGGTTCGGGAAGTAATGCCTTAACAACGGCACTTCCCCGAGAGGTTCTTGTAATTTTCCTTTTGTGACATGCTCTGTTATATTATATTGTATTGAAAGCACCCTTGTCTTGTTGTCTTGAAAGCACCCTTGGGACGCTCCGATCACTGAACTATAAATAGTAGCGTATCGGAACGTCCAAAGGTGCGTTTTCAAGCTCAAGACTGAATACGCTTGCAGAAAATGCGGTGCAAGCCAGTAGCGCATCGGAGCGTCCCAAGGATGCGTTCAAGAGCAAAACAAACTCTCTAGCAGACGATGTGGTGTTTACGTTTATATCAGTAGCTTCCTTTGTCCTTTGACCATTAATCTGAATGTTTTGAAGTAGGTAATAGGCTACAATGACAATGGTAAACTTTTAAAGTGAATTCATGAACATATGATATGTGTGTGCTCCATTATGTGTCATTTGAGTGGACTAATGCCTCAAAAAGGGGACTTTGGGACTTCTTGAAATTCGGACCATTGGGTGAATTCGGATTTGGCCTCAAATTGAAAAATTCTGACTATTGGGAGATTTGAATCATCGGTCGTCGGATTAAAGGACTTTTACTGTATTGCCAGCAGGGGGCAAATAACCGAAAAAATTTGCCGTCAAAATAGACGCGAACTTAACCACAGCGATCGACAAATGTAAACATGACGGCGGCGGTGGCGGCGTCGGACGCTTGCAATCGTGTTCCCGTCTATTTTGAAAGCCATTGGATACAATAATATGTGCCGCCTCCCCCCTTCCCCATGACATATTGTCATCATCATATAGATTGAAATGCAGGATTCGAAGTTGCATAATAAATCGTAGGCAGTGTCCACCATCCTTTAACTGTCTTCGTGGTGCAATGCATAAGGTGTTGATTTTCGGTGTGAGCGTCCTGGGTTCGAATCCACGGACTGCCACATGTGTTTGTAAATTTCATTAATCGATTTTAGGAGTATGGTTGGTTATTGGAAGGAACATAGTAATTGATATTGGTTCAGGAGTAATTTATCGAGAGGACTTCCCTAAGTGGTTAAGGCCCCATTAACCCGGGAACTGCGGGGAGACTCTTAAGAGTTCCCCCGGCGGACTGCGGGGAGACTCTTATGAGTGAGTGAGAAAAAAAAATCAACTTTTGACATCGAAAAAAAAAAAAAAAAAAAAAAAATGTTTGGCCCCTGGGCCATGCAAAATCTCAGTCCTCTACCTCCCCTCCTTCCCCACTTTCCTCCTCTCCTTCAGTTATCACCTATTTTCCCTGTTATTCCCTTATTCTGAGGTATATTTTCGTGCTAACATTAGCGAGTTGCAAGCAGGGTGTTGTCATCACTGATGGCAAGCGAGTGCAAGAGAGAGAGAGAGAGAGTATCGATCGACTGTGTCTCAGTGGCCTTGGGGGAAATTGGCGGGAAAGTAGCTTGCCTCACCCATACATTATACAACTCGCGGGCTATATCTCCGATTTTGACCATCCAAACGCTGTTTTCACTCGTTTTATTGTTGTTTCAGGTTAATACCTTTATAATCAACCCATAATAGGCGCATATGGATAAGTATTAATGCTATTAATGGCACAATGAATATTTTAGTGACGGAAACACCTCAAATACGTCAGCACAGGGGGACGTTTCCAATTACCCCCATGCACACTTCAGAGGTTAATTGCTCTTTCCATTCACATATGCATAGCCTACGTGAGTTGCAGTTGGGATGTGTGTACATGCTTAGATTGATATGCAGGATTCGAAGTTGCATAATAAATCGTAGGCAGTGTCCACCATCCTTTAACTGTCTTCGTGGTGCGATGCATAAGGTGTTGATTTTCGGTGTGAGCGTCCTGGGTTCGAATCCACGGACTGCCACATGTGTTTGTAAATTTCATTAATCGATTTTAGGAGTATGGTTGGTTGTTGTTGTTGTTCTTGTTGTTCTTGTTCCCCAAGCTGCCTGGCCGAACAGCCCCAAGGCCCCGAGCAATTCCAAGGCCATAACCGAGCGCCCCCACAGAACCTTCCCTGCCGACCACAATAAAGCCTGGGTGACCAAAGCCACTCCATGGCGGGGAGCTGAGGAGGGTGCAGAAACGCCCGGGAAACCAAAGCCCCACCCAGGGCCCTGTGCCCCTCAGCAATTATGAAGAGAAAGTAGAGGGGCAAGGGGAAAATGTGACGCTTTGGCTTCCAATCTTGGTAGATTGGGAGGTCAATCCACGGAAAAGACGCCGTCACTTGAGATCTAGAAAATATATAAGTTAAAGGAACAGTCAGAGTAAGCTATGGGTATGGCAGAGATCGCTCAGTTCTCACTCTGATAGACCAGCCCATCACCACAAGACTAGAACCCAATCCTCTCAGCATCAGCTAGGAAAGGCCCTAGAAAGCCGCCTTTGGCGGGGGGATAGTTCCCCTATTTCAACCCCTTTCGGGGTAGGGCACCCGCCCAGTATGGTTGGTTGTTGGAAGGAACATAATACCGTAATATATTGCCAATAGGGGGCAAATAACCGAAAAAATCACTGTCATATTGTTATCATCATATATGTTGCCAATAGGGGACAAATAACCGAAAAAATCCACCGTCAAAATAGACACGAAGTTAACCGCGACGATCGCCCTATGTAAACATGACGACCGTACGCCTGGAATCTACATCCATCCCGATATTAGTCATACGAAGAATGTCTAAAAAAATTTTTAAATTTGTTAAGTTTAATAATGCACAGGCTATGAGGGGACATAATCCAAGTGTTTAAAATGATTGAAGGTACAGTATTGACAATATGGGTTTCAACAAATACAATTGATCATTCAAATTACACTTGGGGAAATGGTTGTAAGATAGGCTAATTAGAAAGCCACATGAGGCAAAGCATTTCTTTTTTTAATGGAGTAGTGAACCTATGGAAAGGACTACCTAGTAATGTCATTACCGGTAAGTGAAGTAATACTGTTTATACTTTCAAAATCTGACTAGATAAATATCTTGATCTTAACCCCCGATCACCAGCGTTTACAACTACAGTAATAGCACCTCTCTTTACTGTGCTACCGTTACTTTTTTTTCACATAGGTTAGGTAGTTTCAGTTTCAAACATCCTTGTAAGGATCAATATAGTTGTTTGCTGCTTGTTTTCCTTTGCATCTGTCATACGAGACGACTAAAGGGTGAGTCCGGGGAGATATATAGCAAAAGTCTGGACCGAAAGTCATCCTATGCAGTAAAGTCTTGTATCAATCTTGAGATTGGACTTGTTGACTATTGCTGAATAATTGTTAGCACTATGGCGGCATCATCCACAGTGGTCATGGTGGGGCAGTGCTTTGGCAGGACTTCTATTGTAATACAGTCCAACTACTGCCCCAGTAGCACCCCATACCATTAAACACATCATCGAAGACTGCATTTCACACAACCACTTACGCCAACAACACAACCTACACTCAATGAGAGCTCTGTGGGAAAGCCCGATCGTGGCCATGGCCTTCCTCAGGAACTCGGGGCTGTTCGGCCAGGCAGCTTAGGGAACAACAACAACAACAACAACTACTGCCCCTTTCCTTTGCCCCTCAACTTTCTCTTCATAATTGCTGAGGGGCACAGGGCCCTGGGTGGGGCTTTGGTTTCCTGGGCGTTTCCGCACCCTCCTCAGCTCCCCGCCATGGAGTGGCTTCGGTCACCCAGGCTTTATTGTGGTCGGCAGTGAGGGTTCTGTGGGGGCCCACGGTTATGGCCTTGGCCTGCTCGGGGCCTTGGGGCTGTTCGGCCAGGCAGCTTGGGGAACAACAACAACAACAACAACTACTGAAAGGCAACCCTGTCTAAGGTACAACAGATCTACAGGTCTCCCTCACTATCCGATGCCCTGATTTACAATTGTATTATTGTTTTTTCGGGGTTTGGGTTTTGGCTAGTCCGAGAACGCATCCCCATTTACCCCATTAATTTTAGGATTTGCTATATGATTTTTCTATTTAAGATTGGGTTAAAATGTAAAACTTGCAAACTAAATGTTTTCAGGAACATAACAAAATCTTAAATCGAGGGAGACCTTTACTACTGTTCCTCATAAGTATGATTGGTGGATGGTAAGGAAAGGGTACCGTACCTGAGGGAAAGATAAATGACATGTGCATTATTCAAGCACAACCTCATGAACTAGTAGGCCTAAAGGAAATTTCCTTTGCAGTGGTCAAGTGACGTAGAAGAGAGACGAGTACAGGTTCTGATGCTGATGCTGTCGCTTCGCCGCCTCAGTCGAGTCCAAAAAGTAAGTTTAATGCATTTTTATATGATTTGTGAAAGCAAAATTTAGTTGATATTTGTTGATCTTGCATTTATTGTCATAGAACATTAGTTATTCAATTATACTGTACTACCAAATTTTTAGTCATTAGGCTATGTGAAATCCCACATGATCCCCAGTGTAGAAATATGCATTTGATACACAATTTATTTTTTAATTTAAAGCCGGGTGAATGGGACTTGTTAGCCTTAGTCGGCAACCCATCTAGGGGAGTAAACCTTATACAAATTCACACTGCTTACCTAAGGGTGAAGCATGTTAGTGGATGGATAGCTGCATACCACTGTAGAAAAATACCTGTAGTGTTAAAAAGATACATTGAGGGCCTCGGAGTTGGACGGACCCTAAGGTGAGTGGTCAATCCTGTAAGTCCTTAAATAAACTGTCACAGGTTATCCTCAAAGGGGACGCTTGGGGACGTTTTGTGTATAACCACCCTCATAAAAGGGTATAAAGCGTCTGGCAATATATAGGTAAATAGATATACTTATACAGTACATGTATCGGTATATATGTAGAATTGACTAGCCAATTTGTACACATTGGTCCAGTTAGTACGCATAATCGATAAGCACCCCACCCCCTCTACCCATGTAGTAGAGGAAAAATAAGAATATGCCCCATGTGTCTACTGCATGTTGTAAGAGGCAGCTATAGTCAGCCCTATGAGAGTCTCTTATAGTGACTGTGGTCTAGTTAAATTAATATATAAAAAAAAAAAAAAATGCGAAATGATGTAAGTGTAGGCCGCCGTTCATCCTATTTGGTCCATTTGAGCCTCATGATAGCTGCGGGACATAAGTGTGCCAAATACATCCTCTGGAATGGCTGCTCTTGGGGTATTTGGAGTGGTTCTGTGCTTGTATGGAATTGGAGACTTATTTATTAGTAACTTCAACCCCTATCTATCATATCTGTGTCTGTCTGTCTTGCTCTCTATGGTATGTATATGTATGATTTTGTATGTGTATATGTATGTGTGTGTGTGTGTGTAGCAGTTACATTGATTTCTTGTTGCTGCATTGTTGTAGCACGGTGTTGGTTGGTCTGATGCAGATTTACCAGGTGAAGGTGCTTCAAGGGGACTGATGAGTTGCTGAGCCACTGTTAGCACTATACCAACATCGGCCAGTGTTGTGACATGATGGGGCTGTGTTGTGCTGTTGATGTATTGGGTGGAGGGAGAGATTTGGATGGATGTGGATGGGTAGATAGATCAGTGGAGAGAGAGAATACTACCTACTAAAAGCAGTTAGATTAATACATTTATTATCAGAATTTATGATAGCTAAAGTAAATTTTTGACACTTTACTTATTAGTCTAACTTATAGCATATTGTGTTTTGTGCTTTTTTACCGATTCTGCTAATTTGAATACCGCATGGGTATTAGCCACTCTCATCTATACGAATTAATGTGTCTTATCGTAAATGTTAGGTCCGAGTACGAGATTCCCGAGAGCGTACGGCTGAGGCCCGACAAAGTGTGGATGGTGTGACACTCAAGCTGCAGAATCTCCTGTACGAAGTGGCTCATCTAAAGAAGGAAGTACGGCGCTGCTTAGATTTTCAGTCTGCTGATCAGGAGATTGACTTGGTGCCGGTGGAGCAGTTCTATATCGAGGCACCGGAGGATATCAGTAGACCGGTAAGTCATTTCAGTAGGCTATTTGTTATATTGATGAAGTTGTATTGTATTTCGGTACAAATGTTTTGTTTATTGAAGCCCTGTCTCGGGTTAAGAAGCTTTGTTGTTCTTGTTCTTGTTCCCCAAGCTGCCTGGCCGAACAGCCCCAAGGCCCCGAGCACGGCCAAGGCCATAACCGAGCGCCCCCACAGAATCCTCCCTGCCGACCACATTATAAAGCCTGGGTGACCGAAGCCACTCCATGGCGGGGAGCTGAGGAGGGTGCGGAAACGCCCGGGAAACCAAAGCCCTACCCAGGGCCCTGTGGCCCTCAGCAATTATAAAGAGAATGTTGAGGGGCAAGGGAAAGAAGCTTTGTTGAGTGCATTGGTTTGAAATCTCACCACAACTGAAGACATACTGTACCATGGCCTTCCTTAGGGACTCGGGGCTGTTCGGCCAGGCAGCTTAGGGAACAATAACATACTGCACTTTATATACTTTTATTTTTATAATTTATGGTACGGTAGATGGGAGTACCTTTCATCCACTCAATTTTATGTTACAGTTATACAGTACTACATCAGTACTGATTTGCATAAAGTGACAAGCATCAACTGTTCCCAGTACTCCGGGTAACTGTGTGACAACACTAAGGTGGTTAGTTATGTATCTCAGGCTGGTGCCATATATGGTATAGGCTACTACTGTTAACCACTCCAATATTATCCTCATAGTAACTCCAGGCTTCCAGCATGCTGACTCAGGTCTTCGGAGCATTGGCTTTGCACCCTGAAGAACTAGCGTGGTGTGCACAAAGGTCGCTTCATGCTATCATGATTGTACAATGGTCCGTCGATTAACATTAGCCAAGGGGTAAGGGGGCCTTCATCTTATGGTGAAGGAAAAAAAATGTTCATGCATCTTACTGTGTATTGTACAAGGCGACTAATAGGAGAGATGGCAGTAAATTTATGGAACAATAGTCCTTACTATTCAATAAAGCCTTGCTATTGGAGCTGTCTTCATACGGCACTGGCAGGGCATGGATAGGTGGCACAGGGGACTATTTGGCACCACGTCAGTGTTTGCATGGTGGGGCAGTGTTGTGGTAAGACTATTGTTCTATAGTTGCCTAATGTACAGTAGAGCATTGTTATGGCAGTGTAATGCACTGTTAAGGCTGGTGTTTAATGCAAATACTGCAGAGGGACTTTCTTGAGTCTTGCTGTGGTACAGTTAGCACTGCTAACATCACTACAGTGATGGCATAATAGGGCAATGTTATGGCAGGACTTTGTTGTTATTTTACTCCAACTGCTGAAAGGCAACCCCGCCTGAGCCATTACTATGTACTGTATTAAAATGTAAAACTTGCAAACTAAACAAACCAAAATTGGGACAAGGACAATATAAAGTCAAATTAAATTATCAAAATCGCTATGTGGAAACAACGCTTACTAAAATGAAAATTATTAAATAAAAGAACACAATCCACCACATAGGGTGTACATTACTACATGAGCAAGTTAATCTGTTTCCCAAGCAAACTAATCGCACATATAACAACGCACTATCGTCACGTTAAAGGAAGTAGTCAAGTTTGGGAAGTCCGGGACGTTCTGTCAAATTTTACTAAACTCTGCATGAATAAAGAAACTACATGTTAAATGTCAAAATATTATTTAAAATCAAATTTGCAACATGACAAGACATTAACAATAGTAAAAAATACAAATATTGATAAGATATCTATACTATTACAAAATAATATATAAAATACAGTATGTAATAGAAAACGACGCTAAGCCATTGTATGTGTATATATGGACGCCCATTGTATGTTCAGTATACTGTATATAAGGTATAACTGTGGTCGTTTAAGCTTAATGTGAAGTAAATAATTACTAAGATGAAAATGATTCCCCAGGGCGAAACAACAGAGAACCCCCATGAGCAGCGTTTGGCCCGACTACAGTGGGAACTAGAGCAGCGACGGGGCCAGACACAGCTGTTTGACAAGCTGACCCGGGAGAAGGAGGCCGTAGCAGAGACCATCAACCAACAGGAGCGCAAGTTGGCCTCTCTGGCACCCAGGATTACTACCATCTTGGAGGTAGGATGGGGAGTAATTTTATTATTTAGTCAGTTTAGTATTCACTATCTAGAGGTGGGTTGAGTCTACACCCAGTACATTCAACCTACCATCAATTTGACCTCTGGAATCAATTCCACCCCCTATTTTTAAATTGTGTTGTCCACTCAATTAGCCTTATTCCAACTACTGCAACAGAATGGAGCATAATGAGATGAGAATGGTGAGATGGATGTGTGGGGCCAGGCTACAGGATAGAATAACAAATGTTGAGCTGAGGAGACGTTTAGGTATAAAGAGTATTAGCGAGGTGATGCGTACAAGTAGACTGGGTTGGTATGGACATGTGGAGAGAATGGATGAACAAAATTGGGTGAAAAAATGCAGGTCTGTGATTGTGGAGGGAGCTGCACCAAGGGGTGGACCGAGGAAGACCTGGGATAGGACTATACGCGTCGATCTCAAATCCAAGAACTTGACAAGTGAAGCAGCCCTTAACAGCCCTGGAACGCCGCCATTAGGACAAGAGACTGAAACTGCACTGATGTGTGGAACACTACCAAGATTGGAAGCCAAAGCGTCACATTTTTCCCTTGCCCCTCAACTTTCTCTTCCAAATTTCTTAAGCATTTCTCTTCTCATAATCTGCTCTCAGATCGCCAGTATGGCTTCCTTAAGGGTCGCTCTACTGGTGATCTTCTTTCATATCTTACTAACTCTTGGTCATCCTCCTTTCGGGACTTCGGTGAGACTTTTTCTATTGCACTAGACATATCGAAAGCCTTCGATAGAGTCTGGCATAAATCTTTAATTTCTAAACTACCCTCCTTCGGTTTCTATCCCTCCATCTGTGCCTTTGTCTCTAATTTCCTTTCCGGCCGTTCCATAGCCGCGGTTGTGGACGGCCATTGTTCACTTCCTCACCCTATAAACTCCGGTGTTCCTCAGGGCTCTGTCCTATCTCGTATTCTCTTTCTAATTTTTATAAATGATCTCCTTAACTGTACCTTAATTCCCATCCATTCATACGCAGACGACTCAACCTTACACTACTCCATTACTTTTTCAGAACACCCCAGCCAGCAATCCCTCAACGACAAACGTAATGAAGCCATACAACTCTTAAATTCTGATCTAAATACTATTTCCAATTGGGGCAGAGAAAACCTTGTTAACTTTAATGCTTCCAAAACCCAATTTCTCCATCTATCTACCCGTCAGGATCTCCCAGCGGACTATCCCTTATTCTTCAACAATACAAAAATCAACCCTTCATCTTCTCAATATTCTTGGTGTCTCTTTTTCTTCTGCTCTCATTTGGAAGGACCATATTACCAGTCTTGCTAAGGCAGCCTCCCAGAAGCTGGGTGTGCTCAACCGCCTTAGGGGATTCTTTTCCCCTGCACAGCTTCTTGCTCTGTACAGGGGCATAGTGCGCCCTTGTATTGAGTATTGTTCACATGTGTGGGGAGGTTCCTCTCACACCGCTCTCCTAGACAAGGTTGAAAGGAAGGCCTTTCGTATCATTAACTCCCGTCCACTCACCAACTCTCTGCAATCTCTCTCTCTCCGCCGCAATGTTGCATCTCTCTCGCTATTCTATATCTACTATAATAATCAGTGTTCCTCAGAGCTATCCCAGTGCATACCACCTCCTTTACGTAGGGCACGTGGTACCCGTCTTGCAACTCAATCCCACCCCTACTCTGTGCAACTCTCCAACCCAAGAGTGAAACGTTACTCTCAAACTTTCTTCTACTCAACAGCTGAGCTCTGGAACTCTCTCCCAGAATCAGTTTTTCCCGCTTCCTATGACTTAAATTGCTTCAAACTCCGTGTGTCCAGGCATTTTGGCTCGAACGTCCCTTGATTTTGGCCCTGTCACTCTTTCAACTATGGGGGAGGCACTCGCTATAGGTAGTTATGCCTTTTGCCTCCCTCAATCACATAGAAAAGAAAAAAAAATGCTGAGGGGCACAGGGCCCTGGGTGGGGCTATGGTTTCCCGGGCGTTTCCGCACCCTCCTCAGCTCCCCGCCATGGAGTTGCTTCGGTCACCCAGGCTTTATTGTGGTCGGCAGGGAGGGTTCTGTGAGGAGCGCTCGGTTATGGCCTTGGAATTGCTCGGGGCCTTGGGGCTGTTCGGCCAGGCAGCTTGGGGAACAACAACAACAACACTCGGTCTTAAAAATGTTATGTATGTATGTATGTACTGTACTTATCGAAGACAAACGAAGAAGAGCAGGCTGATTTCGGCAGTTTTAATATTTTGCATTTAAACCTCCACATGGATGTCCATTTCCAAGAATGATTACATTACATGGATCTATGGATCTATTATTGCAATTAATACAAGTATATTAAGAATTTTCATAAAGTAGAGATAACATGAGGCGAATATGTACTCAGCAATAGAAAACTTATTGATACAGAACATTTCACTATCAAATTTTTATGTAATTATGGATTTACTATACTAAAACAAATATACAGTAGGCCTATACAGAAGTACCATAATAACCATTGCTGTTCAACCACAATAACACTGACAAACTTTCCACTGAGACTACTCTGTTAACCCTCTCACATCCTGACACGATTTTTGAGCCTATTAGGGATACTTTAAATCCTTTGTTACTGTCAGGGGTATCTATAAACCTTTAGTTTGTTTACTTCAACCTCTGCAGTTATCTTTGAGTTAGCTGTGGGCAGAAAACTAATTTTGGAGAGGTAAATATAACAGTGAGAGTAATCTATTTCTTATTGCTAATCTGGCAACCTCTGCGTCCTATGGTCGTGAGAGGGTTAAGATATATAAAACATTTTGCCGTAGTGCTTGTCGGCGTTGTCGATTTTGTATGTAAACAAAGGTAGATAGAGGTTTTGTGCCTCTGTATAAATGCAGAAAATAAATAATTATTCTCTAACTTTGGTCATATATTGATATGTGAGAATTGTCATAGAATGTGGTACTAATGAGGAATTAATTCTCACACCACTCCCAGTTAAATTTACCTTCAGGGTAGATGTTGTATATATCCTTATATCGCCATCTAAATTTACCTTCAGGGTAGATGTTGTATATATCCTTATATTTATGTTGCCATCTAAATTTACCTTCAGGGTAGATGTTGTATATATCCTTATATCCTTATATTTATGTTGCCATCTAAATTTACCTTCAGGGTAGATGTTGTATATATCCTTATATCCTTATATTTATGTTGCCATCTAAATTTACCTTCAGGGTAGATGTATATATCCTTATATCCTTATATTTATGTTGCCATCTAAATTTACCTTCAGGGTAGATGTTGTATATATCCTTATATCCTTATATTTATGTTGCCATCTAAATTTACCTTCAGGGTAGATGTTGTATATATCCTTATATCCTTATATTTATGTTGCCATCTAAATTTACCTTCAGGCGAGAGGGTGTATATATCCTTATATCCTTATATTTATGTTGCCATCTAAATTTACCTTCAGGGTAGATGTTGTATATATCCTTATATCCTTATATTTATGTTGCCATCTAAATTTTTCTTTATAGCATTAAGCAGAATACCTTCATATATTAAAGTACTATACCATTGTATCATGAAAAAAAAGGAATCTGTGTACTGATAGGTTTGACCTTATTAATTTTGATGTTTTAGGCCACACGTCCCCTTCAAGAAGCTCTGGACCTGCCCATTGATGCCAAGAAGGAACAACAAAGGATTGTACAGCTGTTGCCCAGTCCCCTCTACACACTCTGGGTCCAGGTACAGTCGGGCTAATAAGTGATGTCTCGGTATCAATTATGTTTTGATCAATTCAAATGTAAAACTTGCAAAAAAAAAAAAAAAAAAAAGGGACGATACAAGATAAAGGTAAATTAACTTGTCAAAATCGCTATGTGGAAATAACGCTTGCTAAAATAAAATTTATGAAATATAATAACACATCCACCACATACAGTAGGGTGTACATTACTACATGAGCAAGTTAATCTGTTTCATAATTGGTATCAGCAATATTTACACATGATTTCTTCTTTTTGAGTGATATATTCAACCATGTTCCTACACTTATCCAGTCTATTAGCACCTAACTGGCAGTACCCGTCATATGACGGGCTAGAGAACAATGGACAATGTGGTGGTACCCGTCATATGACGGGCGGCATTTTGAGCACATTATCGGCTCTGAGAGAGAGTCCACGCGTTGGGAGGACGATAGGCGGGCTCTGACCTTTCGGCCCGACCACAGAGCCGCGACTGAGCTCCCCACTGCAACATTCCACACCCACGGCCTCGCGAGACCAGGAAAAAACTGGGGAAATTACCTTATTTTAGAGTTTTTCACCTCTCGTTGCGCAATCGCTACAGGATAACCCATGGTCGTACAAGGATGATTCAGGTGTCATTGGAAAGCTCTATTATCACACTTTCACGGATACATAATTGTATTACGCTCTGGCTCTTCTTTATGCATGAAAAAGAGCATGGAATGAAGCTCGTTTAGGGTAAATATGCCCGCTTGGCAGGTAGTAGATATTATGAACGGCCCCGTTCTTTGAGAGTTAAACATCTGACAAATATTAATACAGCCCAGAGCGAGCCAAACGTAATGACAGCTTAGACATGACTTATTAGCGCCACCATACAGTTCTAGTAACTCGTCAACTGTGCAATAGTGGATAGTGTATAGCGATTTCATCCAGTTTTATATTCCTCGACTTGCTACTCACTGTTTCTTTAGTAGTACAGATCGTGTATGTATGTATGTATTTACTCAGTGCCATTCCCCACTTTTTTTCTTTTTTTTTCCTGGGTTTAGCCGACTCAAGACAGAGCCTGAATAGGGACAACACAACATATAACAAGGAACACAAAAACAAAATACAAATTCACATACATCTAGGTCACCCAGGAGAAGACCCAGAGACCAGGGTCACCAAGATCTTAAGTCAAGTTATTGCTTATTAAAATGTAAAACTTGCAAACTAAACAAACCAAAATTGGGACAAGGACAATATAAAGTCAAATTAAATTATCAAAATCGCTATGTGGAAACAACGCTTACTAAAATGAAAATTATTAAATAAAAGAACACAATCCACCACATAGGGTGTACATTACTACATGAGCAAGTTAATCTGTTTCCCAAGCAAACTAATCGCACATATAACAACGCACTATCGTCACGTTAAAGGAATTAGTCAAGTTTGGGAAGTCCGGGACGTTCTGGTAAATTTTTACTAAACTCTGCATGAATAAAGAAACTACATGTTAAATGTCAAAATATTATTTAAAATCAAATTTGCAACATGACAAGACATTAACCCTTTGGCGCACGATGACTCGTTCAGAGTCATTAGGTATTTTTTTCCTAGGCGCACGATGACTCATTAAGAGTCATTAAACTTAAAAATATTCGCCAAAAATTAAGTTTTCGTCTGACGCGCGTCATATTTGGCATATATATTAAGTATTACGTCTAGTTCAATGGGTACAATTGGCAACCCCCTCAGTTTAACCGTTTACTCACGGCTGGCTGGGAAGTGAGCAGAGTACAGCTCAGTCTGTGTTTCGATACTTTCATGTTTATTCCTGTATCTCAGTAACTATTTGGTTTATAGTAATTCTGAAGTTACCAGTGGAATCCGCATTAAATTCCGCTTCCATATATGTATGTAAATCAAAAATGTTGCGGGCAAAATCTTGAGCTAGCGCGAGTTGGAAATAAGGTATTTACTGTTTTTCTTACAATTCTTATTTCGGAGTGCCCCAATGTGGTTGTTTTGTATTTATTCTATGTTTTTATTCGCTTATCTTCAAGTTCAATCAATAACGAAGCCGATGGTACCTCATTAATCCAAATACAAGGATTTTTTGGTGGATAAAAACGTCACAGAAACAAATTATCGCCGGGCACAAAACTGGCTCTGAGTGAGCTGAGATATAATTTGGGAGTGGGAAAAACTTTGATTGGAAACTATAGGTGCGCCAAAGGGTTAACAATAGTACAAAATACAAATATTGATAAGATATCTATACTATTACAAAATAATATATAAAATACAGTACAGCACTCACTAACGATAGTGCTATCGGGTAGGTACCTGTAAGCATAGCATGCCTCAAGTGACCCCTATCAATAACTACCCTACAAATAACCTACATTTATCGCACAAATAAACTAAGGAAATCGCAAAAGCAAGCAATTGATACTATCGACAATGAATACATATAATATAAAGACAAATAATTGCAAAATATGAAGTAACAACAGATTTAAACAAAGAGTACTCTTTTAACAAGAACAATCAATTTAAAAAATCATCAATATTAATATTAATAATAGAAAAAGAAAAAGATAAACAATAAATACAGACAAAAAACAATAAATACAGACGAAAAGTAAGCAGAGGTTATACAAGAAACGTCAAGTTAAAAATGCTTGATTAAAATTATGGCTGTAGACAAATAGTTTTTATTATTATTAGTATTATTGATTAAAATTATTGATGTCAAATTTTAGAATACAGTCACAATAATTGACCCTAAAAAGATTAAATTTATGGAACAATTTACTTGCCTCAAAACCTCTGTCTACTAAGAGCCTGTATAGTAACCTAGCTCTAGCCCAAAAGTCATCTACTTTAGTGCAAATTTTACAAAATCTTATTAACTGGGAATAAAAACAATTATAAGTTATTTTACTATCGATATTACTACTAGGGAAAGGAAAGTTTATTACGTTAAAATTAAAATCATGAACTTTGTGATATACTTTAAGTATGCACTGTTCATTAACAATCTCTATATTTATATCAAGAAAATTTTCAACTTTATAATTTACGTTACATTGTGTGAGGGGAATGTAACGTGACCGACGTTTACCAACCCCTGATAACACCGCCTCTCATAACTCTTCGTGCTTATGCGCTTTTCACTTAAAGTCACGTTCAGATCTTTCACACTCCAAGGTAGCTACTATCCTCCATGACCTGTCCTCTAATGTGTCCCCCCACCGTCCATGTTGAAACTCCCTGCCTTCTCATGACCCTCCCCCCAGACCCGTTCCTCTTCATCTCCAACAGCCGAACAGTGCTGTTAATTTACGTAACCTGACGTCTCTCACTTAACCTGTTCAATCCCTATATACTACAATGGAATTGTAATGGTCTCTCATCTAGAGTCCATCTAGGTGAGATCCAGCGTTTACTCCGTGTCTATAATCCAATGTGTATTTGTTTACAACACATTGGAAATTATGATAAATCCATCACCAACTACCACCTTGCATGCTGTTCTCTATCCCCTGATGGAGAATATGGCACAGCAATTTATGTCCATCATCGAGTAACTTTTGACTTATTTCCCATTCGTACAAGTTTCCTACAGCACTCTATCCTTACTCTTCATATCCCCGATGGTGACTCTGTTACCATTTGCAATATCTATAACCAACCTGCTTACAATTATGACCTTTCCTTGCTTTCTCAGTTTTTCTCTACACTACCCTCTCCCATCTTACTGTTGGGTGACTTTAATGCCCATAGCTCTATATGGGACCCTACTTCCTCCAATCCTGATACAGCCGGTTCGCAGATTGAACATTTGCTTCTGAACCGTGACCTTTGCTGCCTTAATGAGGCCGACTCACACACTTACTTTTCTGCTTCCCATCATACTTATTCCTCTGTTGATGTCACCTTGTGCTCCACAGCAATTGTTGATAAGTTCGAGTGGCGGGTCTGTGTTGATACGTTCTCAAGCGATCACTTTCCTGCCATCCTGTCTTACTTGCAATTCCGTCCATGTCCTTCGCTCCCTCGCTATAACTTCCACAAAGCTGACTGGGACGCATAATAGTCCTCCACACCAGACAAATCCCACCTTTTAATCCCTTAAGGGATCCTGATGAAACTCATTCATTCCTCGTTAATTTTTTTACTAATGCAGCTACTAAGTCTATACCCCAGACGACTTCTTCCCCCCTACGTCGTCGAGTCCCCTGGTGGGACAGCACCTTATCCACTCTTGCTAAAAGTAAACATGAATTAGGCCGCCGCCTCGATAGTCTCAATAAACGTTACAATTCTTTATGTTCACGCTTACCTTTACGTGATAATCTTCTATGCCATTCCATCTCGTTATTGATGGATATATGTGCCATCAAACCTCACTACAATCGACTATCAGCTAAATTCCGTCGAGAAGTCATCCGTAGTAGATCCGAATCCTGGAAAACTTATGTCTTCACCATTTCCCCGTCTACCCCGATATCATGCGTTTGGCATAAATTCAGGAATATTAACAGCCTTCACATTGCCCCTCCGCGCCATGCTTTGGTACACGGTGGCCGTACTGTTCACGATCCCCTTGAGATATCGAACCTCTTGGATCAACATCTTGCCCATGTCAGCAGTAATGAGAGGTTAGACGATAATTTCCGCCGCCATAAACTTGAAATGGAGTCGATCCCCCTCGACTTCTCTTCACCAGACACCTTTGATTATAATGCATGCTTTACTATGGATGAATTTGAACATGCACTCTCCAATTGTCCTAACTCCGCTCCGGGCCAAGATAACATAAGTTTTGCCTTACTCACTAACTTAGCCCCCCTTGCTAAATCCTACCTCTTGCAATTTTATAATCAGGTGTGGATCCGTCATCAATTTCCTACCTCATGGAAACATGCTATTGTCGTCCCAATTGCAAAACATGGAAAAGACCCGAGCTTACCCTCGAGTTATAGACCAATATCCCTCACCAGTTGTCTTTGTAAATTAATGGAGAAATTGGTCAATACTAGACTTACTTGGTTCCTCCGTCAAAACATTATTCTCACTCCGACCCAATTTGGCTCTCAGAAAGATCGATCTACTCTGGACTCGCTTACGTTATTAGAATCTCATATCAAGCGTGGCTTTGAAAGTAAGTCCATCACCGTCGCCGTTTTCTTTGACATCCAGAAGGCATATGATACCACGTGGCGGCGTCCCATCCTGCAACTACTTCATGATAGTGGTGCCCGTGGCCATCTACCTTTTTTTATTTCCAACTTTCTTTCTGATCGAACATTCCAGACTCGAGTGGAGGGAATTCTTTCTAATGTCTTTCCACTCGTCAATGGTGTTCCCCAGGGCAGCGTTCTCAGCAGCAAACTTTTTGCCGCGGCCATAAATAAAGTCATTCAACAATTGCTGCCGGAAGTCCATGGCAGCCTGTACGTTGATTTTACCATCTATTGCACTGCCCGTACCCTCAGACATGCTCAACGTATACTCAACATTTCCATCCAACGGGTGATCGCCTGGGCATCTTCAGTTGGCTTTCAGTTTTCGGCTGAGAAAACTAAGGCAATAGTCTTCTATCGAGACAAACGCTGGCTCCGTGGCCAGTCAATATCGCTTCGAATGGGACCCTCTCAGATTTCTTTCTATCCCAGTGTTAAATTCTTAGGCGTAATCTTTGACCAACATCTCAACTGGAGAGACCATGTTCAGTATACTAAGGGTAAAGGCCTTCGTGCTCTCAACCTCCTCAGAAAACTATCCCATACCACTTGGGGTACCAGACGTACCACTATGTTGATGCTCTACAAGGCGGTGGTTCTTTCCATCCTCGACTACGGCTGCCCCATTTATGGGTCTGTCTCTGCTTCCGTTTTGAAGATGTTGGACCCTGTTCATACGCAGGGTATGCGTCTCTGTACTGGAGCTTTCCGTTCCTCCCCAAATACCTCCGTCTTAGCTGAGAGTGGCGAGCCCCCGCTCTCCCTCCATCGCGATTTAGTTACTATACGCCGTGCATTAAAAATTAAACATAGTGACTCTCCCACTAATTCCCTTTTCAGTGATATCTTCATTCCCGACCCGTGTCCATCTTCCCCCTCCTTTCCGATTCGTGCTACAATTCTCCTCAACTCTCTTGACTTTCACATTGCTGTTTCGCCGCCTGTTGTCTCCCCTTCCCCCCCATGGGTTATCTCTCTCCCCAATGTTTGCACTCACCTCTCCTTCCTCTCTAAGAGATATCCTTTTGTCCCTAGCCATCACTGCCAACACGCACTCGAACACATACGTCGTAAAGGCCCCCATTTTGCCATCTTCACTAACGGGTCTAAGACTGACTATGGGGTGGGCCTCGCTGCTGTGTCCTCTACTAAGCTCCTTCAGTTTTCTCCCGCCCCAAGCCTCTATCTTTACTGCTGAACTTTTAGCTATCCAATCCGCTATTGACATTATACGTGACACCCCTCAACAGCCCTTTATAATTTACAGTGACTCTCGTAGTGCCCTCGAAGCGCTCCGTGCTTATTCGTCCTCCCACGTTATAGTTTTAGCCATAAAACACGCTCTCCACGAGATGAGCCTACGTGGATTCCAGGTCCAGTTATGTTGGATTCCGGCTCACATCGGTGTCCGTGGCAATGAAGACGCCGATGCTGCGGCTAAGAATGCTATTTTAATGATCCCTCGCCAGCCCCACCTTCCGTTAGGTGATTGGCTGTCCTTACTCAAGCCTTCTATTCTTTGCACGTGGCAATCTCATTGGGATGCTCTACCCTGCAATAATAAACTCTGTGCAATCAAACCTTCTGTCTGTCCTTGGCCCTCGTCTTCCAGGTCTCACAGGTGTGAGGAAGTTTTACTAACTAGACTTAGGATAGGCCATTCCCGGCTGACTCACGGTTATTTGATGTCCACTCCCCGCACTCCGCCCCCTACCTGCTCCTCCTGTCATTCCCCTCTAACTGTTCGCCACGTCTTTGACTGCCCGTCTGCGTACGGTTTGTTTTGGTACTAAATCATTCACTGACCTTTTATCCGATTCTCCGTCATTTTCCTTCCCCCCTATCGTCCGTTTTTTGCGTCGCCTTAAGCTCCTTTCAGTAATCTGATCCAATCCTTCGGGCCAGACCTATGAGAGTTCCGTATGGAGCTCAGTGGTCTGGTTAATCTGCTCTACATAACTAACTAACTGTGTGAGGGGAATAGAATTAGGGTAAACAAGTTTAGCAACTTGATTAAAATTTAACAAATTGCAAATGTAATGTTAGGAATATAATACATGGATACTCATTAATAGGTGTGCTATTTTAATACTGTACTTTCAGATCACACCATACTTCATGTCATTCAGGTTATCATTAGATAATTTTGCTCAGTTTGAGGACCTGTGAAAAATATAGGCTAGATTAAGATAATATGGCTGATGTAGGCACAACAACATGCTTGAGTGGTCCTATGTCCCCAACAGATTAAGGGGAAGGCTATATTTTTTAGTCCATTATCTCTTATATTTCTTATTTTCTTAGTTTCCTCCCTAGACCTCCATCAAACTTATAAAAAACATCCATTAGATCCCCCTTCTAGATTAATTTGTACATTTTTCGGTAGACAAAATTTCCAAAAATTACAGGCTCACTATCGTTCGCCAGGAAACTTATTTTGTTTACACAAAAATAGCACGAAAGGTCTGAATATTGACAAATAAATGGGGCGAAAGGTTTTAAAATCGACAAACTAATGGGGTAAACCTCTTTAACCCTTCCTACCCGGTCTGCCTTAGGTAAGGACAGCACGAAAGAAGGGCCGCTACCCGGTATGCCTTATCTAAGGCATGAGCTTAATAGCCTAATAAAGCTTGGTCTGAACGCCGTGCGTACGACGTATGTCAACAAACCCAAGCGTTCGTCACCGCACCTCCGAAAACAAGAAGGAGAAGACTCCTCAATGTTATTGTTCTGACGTCATGACGAAATTAGTGTCTGAAAAGCCCCCATATTGGCAACATCTCTGCAATATTGGCTCCACTGAAATCGTCATCACAACTGAACCAGTTGACTTACAGAGCTCTACTCAATGCCAAAATACAAATTGAAAACCGCACTACGATTATAGATGCGTGGGAAAGTTCTAGCAGTGAAAATAAACATAAATACGGTAGCCTAGGCCTAGACGTTTTTCAGCCATTTCACCCGGGTAGGGGCGACCGTCATTGGGTAAGACAGCCCGGGAAGGAAGGGTTAACACAATAAGAGCGGGTGGTGGAGTATATTTCACCGTGCCGCCCAGCGGGTGTTTTTAACCATAAATGGCCTTGTTTCCGTGCTCTTTTTCATGCATAAACAAGAGCCAGAGCGTAATGCAATTATGTATCTCTGAAAGGGCATAAATTGAGCTTTCCAATGACACCAGAACCATCCTTCTACGATCACTGGTTGTCTTGCAACCGAAGGGCAAAATCGCTAAAATACGGTCATTTCGTTACATAATTATGTGTGTAGCGAGGAAGGGAGGGTGGAGTAGTGTGGAGTACATGTCAGTAGGCCCACGGCGGCCGTGGCGAGCGGTCATGAGGTAACCTACGCTCCTCCCGTTGCTCGTCTCTCTCTCAGAGCCAATATTGCGCCAAAATTGCACACAGACTTAAGTCAGGCCCCGCCACATAGTCCAGATTTTTAGAGACGGACTTAAGTCCGGCCCCGATAGACAGGGGTTAAATCTGAAACTAATGGGGTTAAACATGAGGAAGAAGGGGGACCAGAAAAATGACCCATCTCCCCTTAATATAGTTTCTAATCTTTTAATTCCTAGAGATACTTAGGCTACTAAGCTAGTAAGATTAAATAGTGTTAATTAAAATGTAAAACTTGCAAACTAAACAAACCAAAATTGGGACAAGGACAATATAAAGTCAAATTAAATTATCAAAATCGCTATGTGGAAACAACGCTTACTAAAATGAAAATTATTAAATAAAAGAACACAATCCACCACATAGGGTGTACATCACTACATGAGCAAGTTAATCTGTTAGATAGAATTATGTTTATTTATAATGGTGCATCCTTTAGTGTGACCTTCCGAGGAGAATTCAGTGTGTCAAAATTAATACAGTAATATTTTTCTTTTATTATTTTGCTTTAATTAGTTATGAAATGCAAATGTAACAATATCCTTTCGAATTTCAGGCGGCAGCATATGGAGAAGCCTTCGACTCCAACATTAAGGTGGACGTTATCGGGGATGTGGATGCAGCCAAGAAGTTAATTGCCAAAGATGAAGATTCCCGCACTGAAAACCTCTCGGATTCAGACAATGATCAGGAAGTAGAGCAGGTTGGTGTTGAGAGTACGGTAGAGTCTTGGTGGTGTAATGGTTAAGGTGTCTAAATATCTGTGTGTGATAACCCAGGTTCGAATCCCGGTGGATCACATATATGCTTTCATTAATTTCTTTCGAGGTGTTTGGTGGTGTGGTGAAATTAATAAAAAAAAAAAAAAAAAAAAAACTGTTTGTATACGGGGGTCCAATTAGTATGTGATATTGATAAATATATATGCACATAAGGAATGAGTAGAGTTAGATGAATAAATTTAGTGTCAAAATATATGAGGACTGGTCCTGTCCAGAGTAAAGTTTGGCATCATCTACCCAACCTTTGTCTCTTTTCCTGCACTACTTTTCCTACTTCAGGGGCGGGAGGCTAGGAATCCTCCTCCCCTTGTAAAATTCACCTATTAGACGAGGCAGAGTAAGCGGCAAGGGAACGCGAAAGTGGTCCCGGACCCTAAGAATTGGAACTTTAAATGTTGTTTTTGTGAGATCCAACAATTCGGAATTGGCAGTCTTAGTCTAAGGATGTATTGAGATATTTATAGTTTCTTCTTTATCTTTGGTTATATTGCATTTTTATTTTTTTCAAACTTAATTTTTCACAAATTAATTATTGATTTTCTCATAATACAATCTTATAAAGGAGATTAGATTTTTAACCCTCGCCGAACGACGATTTAAACCTACCCGCGATTGCTGGAACTTGGTGTTTCATTGAATTCTAGGCATTTTGGCGCACTTATAAATGCGCAAAAAAATGGCCTGACCTAGGTTGTATATACTGTATATATTCAGCGGCAGTACTAGTTATTTTGCGTTGGGTGAAGATTAGAATACAAACGTGGGTGATTGTGTGTGTGTATGCTCCGACAGGATAAACTTGTAAGAGAGAAAGAGGAGTTCTGGGTGAATGTGGAAGTGTGTCTGGATAAGTTTGACAAGAACAAAAGAATATTCTGATTGGGGATATGAATGGGAAGGTGGGTGATAGAAAGTAAACCGAAGGAGAGGTGGAAGGATGGAGTGAGGAAGTACAGTATATGGATGAAGGCGGTGCTGGTTGGGAGGAGGGGCGTCGACTGACCGGGGACAGAGGTGCATGGGGGCGGTTCGTTCATGGCCACCACTTGGGGGATCACGGCGTCAGGCAATAGATAGAAGATCAGAAGTCTAGACCAAGTGGTTCAGTTTTTATGGTGATAATAAGTAGGTCTATTATGGCTGCCGGGAGCCTAGAAACCATGTAAACTCCCGATTCTCGTCATTTACCGATGCTCATATCTCTGCAAATAAATGGCCTAGTTTATATATATACTATAGGCAGTAATCGGTGTTATCTTGCAATGTGTGAAGACTAGAACACTGTACATTGAGCGGTTATTGTGGGAGTCCCTCCCAAGGCCCTGTGTCCCTTAACAATTATGAAGGGAAAGTTGAGGGGCAAGGGAAACATCTGTCGCTTTGGCTGTTGTTGTTGTTCCCCAAGCTGCCTGGCCGAACAGCCCCAAGGCCCCGAGCAGGCCAAGGCCATAACCATGCGCCCCCACAGAACCCTCACTGCCGACCACAATAAAGCCTGGGTGACCGAAGCCACTCCATGGCGGGGAGCTGAGGAGGTTGCGGAAACGCCCAGGAAACCAAAGCCCCACCCAGGGCCCTGTGCCCCTCAGCAATTATGAAGACAAAGTTGAGGGGCAAAGGAAAAAATGTGACGCTTTGGCTTCCAATCTAGGTAGACTGGGAGGTCAATCCACGGAAGAGACGCCATCACTTGAGATCTAGAAAATATAAAAGTAAAAGGAACAGTCAGAGTAAGCTATGGGTATGGCAGAGATCGCTCAGTTCTCACTCTGATAGACCAGCCCATCACCCTGTCGCTTTGGCTGTTGATAGTAGTTGATGTTGGTGTTGGTTTCTCTGCTTCTCTCATTTCTACTTTGTGGCATAAGAAATATATATATATATATATATATATATATATATATATATATATATATATATATATATACCGGTATATATAATTTTTTTTTTTTTTTTTGTCTATTCTCAAATGAAGATCTAATTGACTTTTTCCTAATACAATATCAAAATATTTTCAGGAAAACCTCTCACGAAAGAAGCGTAGCAGGAAGACACAGAAACAGGATGCTGATGACATAGATGACGGTGTGAAGCAGATGATGAGCCTACATCCTCTCTTTGTTAAGATTACCGTTAGCACCAAAGGTAAACTATATATTTTTTTTCTATGTGATTGAGGGAGGCAAAAGGCAGAACTGCCTATAACGAGTGCCTCCCCCATAGTTGAAAGAGTGACAGAGTACTTTGTTATTTCAAAAGTTAAACCATTTACCTTCTAGTCATTTCAAATGGTGAACTGTAACCTATAGGCCTACCTGTAATGGTGAACTGTAACCTATAGGCCTACCTGTAATGGTGAACTGTAACCTATAGGCCTACCTGTAATGGTGAACTGTAACCTATAGGCCTACCTGTAATGGTGAACTGTAACCTATAGGCCTACCTGTAATGGTGAACTGTAACCTATAGGCCTACCTGTAATTTCAAAAGATATTGGTAAATTATTTGCCTTTTTGTCATTTCCTAGCTTATTAGTTTCATATTAAAGGAGCTCAGACGGTATTATGCAGCATAATTTACTGGTTCGGCTCAATGGTTTAAGGAGGGGGTTTAGTTTGCTCTCTAAACCTCTATCAAACTTAAAAGAACATCCACAAGACCCCCCTTCGATATAAATGTCCCGGCCAAAGGCCGGTTACTTCTATACAGTACAGTAATTACAGGCTTGCTATCGCTCGCCAGGAAAAAATTGACACCTAAATGGCACGAAAGGTCTTAATATTGGCAAAGAAATGGGGCAAACGGTCTGAAAATCGCCAAACTAATGGGGCGAATGTCTTGAAATCTCATAACTAATAGGGCTAACCATGAGGGAGGAGGAAGACTCTAAAAACCAACTGCCTCCCTTTAAGTGGAGGAAAATAATATTGCCCACGTATCCTACTGCATGTTGTACAAGTGGACTAAAAAGGGGAATAACACACCGATGAGATCCACCTGCAACAGTGGCGCTGCTGGGAGATCTGCGGATGGAGGAAATTGACCTCCCCCATTACCCAAATTAATCTTGCTATACCCTACCTCCCCTACCGGGAGGTGCGGCTCCTGGGACTACCTGGTAGCTGTGGGATTCCCATAAAGGGCAACTTGGGACTACTGCTACTACTACTATTGCAAGGAAATTTATTATTTTATTTTTTTCCCAGACGCTGTAATTCCTGAGAAGGGGTGGCCATGAATATTAGGCGTTCTCACGAATCGCTAGGTCAAGGAAATTTTACATACAGAAACAGATTAAATTGCTCATGTAGTTATGTACACCCTATGTGCTGGTTTTGTGTTCTTTTATTTACATTTTTTTATTTTGCTAAAGCGTTTTTGAGAAGTTCTTTTGCCTTTACTGTATATTGTGTCGTCCCTGTTTTGGTTTGTTTGTTTTGCATTATAATAAGTAGTTGCTTCACTTTATATGGTTTCACTTAAAGTCTATTTTTTTTTGGACCCTAACTATAACTTTAAGTGAGGAGTGACTAATGTATATGTTTGTTATACTAAAGGATGATTGTATATTTCAGATGGTAACAGTGTGGCACTGTCCTTTTACTACATGCAGACCCTACGTATTGTCACGGTCAAGTGTTCTATTCATCTGTTGGAGAAGACTAAAGCAGCACTCACGTAAGAGGATTATAGTTTAGTTTACCTTATATATTTATTTATTTATTTATTTATTTATTTGGGGTGAGGGCTGATCCTATCCAGAGTGAGGTTTGGCATCCTCTACCCAACCTTAGCTGTTTCTGTCTATCTCTTTTACTGTATTACTTTTCCTTCTGGGGGCAGGGGGTTAGGAATTCTCCCCGTGTAAAATTCACCTACTAGACGAGACAGAGTAAGGGGCGAGGGAACGCGAAAGTGGTCCCGGATCCTAAGAATTTGAACTTTAAATGTTTCTGTTTGGGCTCTGTCTCGAGTCGGCCACCCCCAGCTATGGAGTATACTGTATATACAGCATATACATACATACCGGTATATACATTTATTTATTTTCTTTTATTTTTTTTTCTCTTGGTCTTTATATTGTCCTTGTCCCAATTTTGGTTTGTTTAGTTTGCAAGTTTTACATTTTAATTAATGTATTAATATTATCATCATATGCTTTCATTAGTTTATTCAAGTATATTGTGGTTTGTAATGGATGATTAAATTAAGAACGGGGTGTTCCTTAATTGTATATAATTGTTTGTAATATTTCATTAATCGATTTTAGGAGTAGAGTTGGTTGTTGGATAGAACATAATATATATGAAGGGCCATGCCTGGAGTAGAGTTGGTTGTTGGATAGAACATAATATATATGAAGGGCCATGCCTGGAGTAGAGTTGGTTGTTGGATAGAACATAATATATATGAAGGGCCATGCCTGGAGTAGAGTTGGTTGTTGGATAGAACATAATATATATGAAGGGCCATGCCTGGAAATTATGTGGGCGGGCATTGTGTTACGCTCCGCTGCGTGTCTGCCTGCTGAGACTGGAACCTCTCCGGGAGGTCTGGTACCTGGGAGTCGTTTGCTAGGGACCTCAAATGGACTTTGGTCTCTGGATCTTCTCCTGAACGACCTAGATGTGTGTTATGATAGCAATAATACTAATGACAACAATTATCTATAATTTTCCCCTCCTTCTCAGTGACGTGATCAGCAGCGACACCCTTCTGAATTGCCTCTTCGCGGACGACGACGGTGAGAGCTCCCCCAACCCCGCCAACCACTTTCAGCTGAGTCGCCTCCACATCAGCCTCCACCAACACTTGGCAACCACTGGACGACCTTACAAGTGGGCGCAGAACCTGGCCGGCCTAGCCTTCTCCAGCTTAAAGCAAATCAGCGAGGATTCACAGGATACGGTAAGCTTGATCGAAAACCTGGACATTTGTTTTTTCCTTCTATATGTAGCTATAAAGGAGACAAAAGGCAAAGCTGCCTGTAACGAGTGTCTCCCCCACCCCGCAGTTGAAAGAGTGACACAGCCAAATTCAAGGTAGAGTACTTTGGAGTAAAACGTTTAGACACGGAGCTTGAAGTAGTTTTAAGTCGTAGAATAAAGGAAAGAGAGAACGAGGGATAGAGTTCCAGAGTTTACTTGTTGAGTAGAAGAAAGACAGAAAATTGGTTTTCTCTTGGGTTAGAGAGTTGGACAGAATAGGGGTGAATAGGTTTTGAAAGGCGGGTGTCATCAACTCTCCATAAGTGAGAAAGTATGCACTAGGAAAGCTCTGGAAAACACTGATTATTGTAATAGCTTTGGGTCAGTGTATATTGGAGGAACACTGTCATCAGTTTTAGAAGGGGCTGTACTTCAGAGTTTGATATCCAGATTTGTATGTCACCATTCAGCCATCTGTATTTGTCTGGATGGCTTAAACCTAAATCTGGTTGTTTAAGTTAGATATCCGGACTCATGTTTCAGCCATCCAGATTTGCCTGGATAGCTGAATATATATCCAGACTTTTGGCAGATCCAGACAGGGTTCTCCCCCAATTACTCTGGATGGGCGAGGTATTACTGTATATAAATGTTTAGCATATTTGTTTAGTAATTGGGAATATTCAACGCTGCTTTTCTGAAGTGTCCACCATAAGTACCTTATAACATGTAAACATATTACAGTACTTGTAGTACACAGCATCAGGTGTTGCCCACAAAACAGTGTACTACGAGGATGGACTGTATTATCGAGAAGACCTTGTTTGTATGAAGATAATAAATTTATTTCTGTATGATATCCATTTATCAATGAGTATCTATGAGTATATCAATTAGTACTAGTATTGTAACTTTTGATTGCAATGTATCCTGATTTTTTTTTTTTTTTTTATATATATAGTCTATAATTATGTTTAATTATGTTAACTTGTGATAAGTTCGCCACACTTCTAGTGGCACCGAGGAGCGCGCTGCCCCTCGTTCTGGGTTTGGTGGTTATTTGGTGCAGCAGACTGTTCGAAGGGGCAGCACGCTCCCTTGTTGAAGATCATAATAATGAAGTGGCTGGTATTGGTTCCAGAGTGTTCGAGGTCCAAGCCCTTCCAGCATTACCGCTCCCCCTGGTGGTAGTGGTGACAATACTGGTAGTGGTAACAGTGGTGGTGATGTGGTAGTATGGCAGGATAGTGCAGAACAGATGCCCATCACTATACTGGCTCTCCGTCGTCGCCTACAGGCACGTCTGGCAATACACCTGCAACTCAACAATCTGGAAACCGTCTCTTCTACCAGGTACGGTATTAAGGGGACAGCGGATATTTTGGGGGTCTATTTCTGTATATAATTTGTTCTTTAGTTTCTCGCTCGACCTTCATCAAGCAAATTAATTTGGATGGAGCAGATGAATGGGGGGAAAATCAGAGCCCTGCAACCAAACCCAATTAAACCCATTAAACCAATAGTTTAAACAACAAAATTTTGCTCTGTAAACGTTTTTTAGGAACGTAACCTGTTCGGGGGTCGAATGTACATCCATTTGTTATTTCTCTCTCTCTTAGTAAAACTGACAGAGGACAGAGGTGCATGGTGGAGATTGATTTGTGGCCATCCCCTCAGGGTGTCTGGCAATAGATAGATACCGGTAGTGTAATATAACCCTATTTGTAACTTGACTTAGTTTAGCCTCATCTAATATAAGCCCTACTTATATTTATATTATTTTCTTCCAAACAGTGCCATCAACCTACCTGCTGATCTAATCCGCCAACACTTCCCGGGCAAGATCTGTTCAGAGCTGAAGTCTTGGCTGCCTATGTCATGGTCGGACTACAGTGACGTCCCAACTACACAGCTGTTGAGGGACTCGCGTGTGGTCACCCCGCAACACCTCTTCTTTAAGGCCATACTGGAACGCAAGCATGGTCAGTAAAGTCAGAAGCCAAAATTCCTACTCACCTCTTCATATAGTCAAAAGTCAGAATGTTATGGATCTTCACATTACAGTATAATAATAATAATAATAATCGTCTGGTTACTTATATAGCGCTCGTTCTCCTCCTTCGAGGATTCACAAGCGCTTATAGGCGTGTCTTATATGTGACAAATTGTAATCATCGGTGTTTCCCATCTTTCTGTCTTGCTACTTAATCTTCTTAGTGTTTATTAAAATTATGATGTAAACAAATAAAAAATAAAATAAAAAAATGGGGATTGGGCCAGAGTAAATAGATAGATAGATAGATAATGTAAAACTTGCAAAATAAACAAACCAAAACTGGGACTATCTATCTATCTATATGCTATATACTGGGACTACACAAGCTAAAAGGAAAAAAACTTATCAAAATTGCTATGTGGAAATGACGCTTAATGAAATAAAATTTTGAAATAAAAAACAATCCACCACATAGGGTGTACATCACTACATGAGCAAGTGAATCTGTCCGTATTTTAGGCAATATGCTACCTCTAAGTTAACCAAGTTGTTGTTGTTGCTGTTCCTCAGGCTGTCTGGCCGAGCAGCCCCAAGGTCCCGAGCAAGGCCAAGGCCATAACCGAGCGCCCCCACAGAACCCTCCCAGCTTACCACTAATAATGCCCAGGTGACCGAAGCCACTCAAAGGCGGGGAGCTGAGGAGGGTGCGGAAACGCCCGGGAAACAAAAGACCCACCCAAGGCCCTGTGCCCCTCTAAGCCCCACCCAAGGCCCTGTGCCCCTCGGCAATTATAAAGGGAAAGTTGAGGGGCAAAGGAAAAATGTGACGCTTTGGCTCCCAATCTGCCAGGGTTGGCAGTAGGGAGGTCAATCCACGGAAAAGACGCCGTCACTTGAGATCTAGAAAATATATAAGTAAAAGGAACTGTCAGAGTAAGCTATGGGTATGGCAGAGAACGCTCAACTCTCATTCTGATAGACCAGCCCATCACCACAGGGTGACCAAGTTTCACATTATAATTACTCCATATAAGAAGGAAGCCATCTGGTGATTCAGTCTTTCCTTGTAGATTAGAGGGAGGTGTCAATTATTAACCAACTCCATCTGTTGACTCTGAGCTGAGAGTTATTGGTATTATATGGTTTGTTACAGTGAGGTTGGATGCTCTAGTGGCCGTGTCCCCAGATCATCCCAATGTGGTTCCAGTGTTCTCGCTCCAGCTGCACTGGAACGGACAACACCATGCTGACAACAATCCACAGTTGAGGGTTAGTACACTATCGGATATTTGTATATGTATATACACAGGCATGTCTTCTACGCCTCCCAGGAGAATGCGGTGGTGGAAAATTATCACCCCTCCACCACAGAGGAGGTTATCTGCACCAGATAGTGATAGTCACTGGGGTCGCCACATCCCTACACCATTTTAAATGCAGAAATGTAGAGAGAGTCGGCCACCCACAGCTAGGGGAAAAAAATGGGGAATGTGCCTGAGTAGATAGATAGATGATTTTATGTATGGAAGTAGAGGTAGAACAGAGAATATGTGAAGGAAGGAAAGTTTTTGGAGCAATGGGAAGTATGTGGAAGGTGAGAAATCTGGAATGAAAGCTAAAAGTGCAATGTATCAAGGGATTGTTGTACCAACAGTGATGTATGGGGCTGAGACATGGGTTCTGAAGGCAAAGGAGATAAGAAAGCTGGATGTGATGGAGATGAGCTGCTTGAGGAGTATGTGTGGAGTGACTCGTAGAGACAGATTGAGGAATGAAGAGATACGTAGGAGAGTGGGGCAGCAGGAACATTTGTCGGCCAGAGTGGACAGAAGGGTGCTGAGCTGGTATGGTCATGTTGAACGAATGGAAGATGAAAGGCTTACAAAGAGAATGTGTGAGTCGGATACAAGGGGAGGTAGAGGGGTAGGAAGACCTCCATTGAGATGGAGAAACTGTGTAGGACAAGCATTGGAAGATAGAAGAATGACTATAGATCAGGCAAGGGAAGTGGTAATAAACAGGAATGAAGGGAAAGAAGAATGACTAGATCAGGCAAGGGAAGTGGTAATAAACAGGAATGAAGGGAAAATGCTTGTGAATAGATGAGTGAAAACACGGTCACTTGGGAGAGGGGCTCGGGTGCCAATTGGACTAGATAAGAGAGTTGTTATTCCTTACCTGATCCCAGAAACCTACCTAATTATGTTATTTTTATGTTACAGCAAATGGAAAAAGAGGTGAACGTCCACTGGGATGAATTAGTGTCTTGTCGTACTGAGAGGCTCCAGTTGTTGCCGCTACTGTTGATGCGTCTAGCTGTGTGTTTGGACGTCTTCACTGAGGCCCACAGTGCTCACCCCACGGACACCCCGCCCGATTTTCACAAGGAGAAAATATTCTTCAGGCCGGCCAGGTAAATTGCATTGAGAAAATGTAGGATTAGAATTGGGGGAAGATATGTTGGACTTTGACATTGGGGGGGGGGGGGCTGCAATTAGGGGTAGACATAAAAAGACATGGGATCAGGTACTCCGGTGCGATCTCCAAACAAAGACCTTGACAACAGAGGGAGCCCATGACAGAGACGCCTGGAATGCTGCCATTTAGGTCATGAGACTATAACTACACTCTCTGTGGACGAAACGGTCTTTAACCCTCCAGCCCCGGCTATGTATTATATATATATTCCCCGAAAACCGGGAGTTTTGGCCGAAAAACGTCTAGCCTAGGCTACCATATCTTTGTTATTCTGACTGCTTCCGCATTCCCGCGCATCCCCAAGCGTAGATGTGTTTCTTAACTGTAGAATGGCGTTAAGTAGAGCTCTCTAAGTCAACTGGTTCAGTTGTGATGATGATTTCATTGGAGATAACTTTATGGCAAAAACAGCCACTTTACACTACTATTCGATACTTAACAACAACATACAGGCACACACGAACAAGCGACGCTCTCCTTCTTGTGGCCGGAGATGCGGGGCGTCGGTCCAGCCGGCTGTTGTTTACATGCGTCGGACCGACGCCTCGCACACCAAGCTCACAGGCTTTCAACCACTGGGCGTTAAAGAGCCCTTCCGGGCAGCTCTGGTATGCTTTTTTATGGGCGTTCAAGAGCCCTTCCGGGATCCAAGGGTTAACCCACTGAACCCCAGCTATTTTATAATAAATGTATACCCCAGGACCAGGGGGTTGTAAAAAAAAAAGGGTTTTTTCCAGAAAACACCAGGAATGGGTTAGAAATTAAGGAAAACCCACAAAAAACCGATCTCCTAGGTCATTAAGGGGTCCTACGGTGCGCCCGAAAGTCGGAATTAACATGGGGAAAAGGGTAGGCAAAAACAGGTTTTTGCGCGCTCACGCGCACGCGGTTGGACTTTCAGAGTTTTCAACCATCGGCATTGTTGCGTGGGATACTTACACAGCTCTCATACAAATCTGAGCCCTCTAGGTGCCATAGGACCGGAGTAATTACCCAGGACGCACCTTATGCGTCCCTGGGGTTTAGCGTTACATACATTGCGGACGCATGGTTTGCGTCGCTTGGGTTCTGTGGGTTAAACTTGTATGTGTGTATGTATGTAGTGTTGCAGGGGACAATTAGGGGTAGACCTAAAATGACATGGGATCAGGTACTCCGGTGCGATCTCCAAACAAAGACCTTGACAACGGAGGGAGCCCATGACGGAGATGCCTGGAATGCCGCCATTTAGGTCATGAGACTATAACTACACTCTCTGTGGACGAAACGGTCTTTAAACTTGTATGTGTGTATGTATGTAGTGTTGTTGTTCCCCAAGCTGCCTGGCCGAACAGCCCCAAGTCCCCGAGCAAGGCCAAGGCCATAACCGAGCGCCCCCACAGAACCCTCCCTGCCGACCACAATAAAGCCTGGGTGACCGAAGCCACTCCATGGCGGGGAGCTGAGGAGGGTGCGGAAATGCCCGGGAAACCAAAGCCCCACCCAGGGCCCTGTGCCCCTCAGCAATTATGAAGAGAAAGTTGAGGGGCAAAGGAAAAATGTGACGCTTTGGCTTTCAATCTTGGTAGATTGGGAGGTCAATCCTCGGAAGAGACGCCGTCACTTGAGATCTAGAAAATATATAAGTAAAAGGAACAATCAGAGTAAGCTATGGGTATGGCAGAGTTCTCAGTTCTCACTCTGATAGACCAGCCCATCACCACATGACTAGAACCCAATCCTCTCAGCATCAGCTAGGAAAGGCCCTAGAAAGCCGCCTTTGGCGGGTGGATAGCTCCCCTATTTCAACCCCTTTCGGGGTTGGGCACCCGCTGTGTATGTAGTGTTGCAGGGGATGTGTGTGTGTTAATTTAGGTACCGGTAGCTTTTTCCTTTAGTGTCCAGTGGTTTCCCATCTTTCATTGGGAGACATACAGTTCATCTTCATAATCTGTGCAATCCGCCTAATACGCGAGGGGGGAAGGGAGGGGAGAACAATAATGAAACGTAATATGCAAGGTGTAGCAGCATCGCACAAATCGGGGGGAAATAGTGGAGCAAATCCGTGAGGAAACCGGCACGATGTAATGTGGCAGGCAATAGACGTGAACCACCAGGACAGCCCCCCTCCTTATTAATCAACAGAAATATTTGTTGTTGTGTCTGTATTAATTTAACCTAATTAACCTATAAGGTTCTAAATACCTGTACAATCATAATGAAATAGATTAAGGGAAGGATAAAATAAGTTTTCTTGAGGTAGAGTAAGCCCCATCCCCATGCTGATAAGACTAGCCTACCACCTTATCAGTTATGCAGTTTTTACCACCATGCACTCTGCTCAATAAAATAACACACTGGCTTACCAGAGACTCGAACCCTCGACCTCACCGTTTGCAGGCGAGTACTTTACCAACCGCGCCCCTGACAAAGTTATAATTAATTAACTCATAATAATATATTACTTTAAATGTGGTTTCTGTTCGGTCTCCGTCTCAAATTGGCCACACACAGCTATGGGGTATGTGCCTGAGTTAGTTAAGTAGAGCAGATTAACCAGACCACTGAGCTCCATACGGAACTCTCATAGGTCTGGCTATGTGCCTGAGTATATACATACATACATAATATTGTGTGGCTATATTCTCTATCTCTCTTTTTTTCTGTCTCTCGGTCTCTCTCTCTGTCTCACTCTGTCTCTCTCTCTCTCACTGTCTCTCTCTCTCTCACTGTCTCTCTCTGTCTCACTGTCTCTCTCTCTCTGTCTCACTCTCACTCTCTCTCTCTCTCTCTCTCTCTCTCTTTCTTTCTTTCTTTCTCTCTCTTTCAAGATACCAATATGCATCTAGCTAGGCTGGCTGATAAAATATATACAGTATTACACTAAGGTATAGTTTTACTAAGTTTAATTTTTATTACTTTAAATATTTTTGAAAACATCTTACTTCAGAATGATTTATAATTGAATTTACTGTGCTTATAACTATAATCATTAACATCAATATAACATTACCAAAAATAAGAGACTGCTTTTGAAGGATATATAATTGAATAACTAAACTTACATTATTATTAAGGTTAAGAATTAAAAAAAAAAAAAATTACTTTAAAGTGATTGATTACAATTTATTTGCAGAGGTCCAGACAGAGCCTTTCCATTCAAATATCATCCCAAACTTGGGGTGTTCTCACAGCGGTAATCATCATCACCATCATTATCATCTGCGACGCCTTGATTCCTCCGGGGAAACCCCCGCTAAAGGATGGCCATAGCAGAAACGCCTTATCCAGGCTACTGTGTCTGACATGCTCCCTTTACCCATGCCACAATGATCCTTTGTTTTCTTTAATATTTTTTTCCACCTTCTTCTTCCATATGACTTCTATATTTTCACAGAGGTAAAGGGAGAGTAATAAGTGTAATTAAGCATTATCTATAGTGAGACAGTGTAATATTTCAACACTGTAATTAATTATGATAGATGTTTTGTTTATGAATGAGATTTAAATAATTGTGAATGATTTTTCGTGAAACATACAGTATTTCGTTTTACCTTTGAAATACATGTTTATACTACAGTAAATACATGTTTATACTACAGTAAATACATGTTTATACTACAGTAAATTATGATTTTTCTGTTAATATTAATTACTTTTTTGCACCAACTTTTTTGTCATTCAGTGCTCGAGATCCATATTGAGTAAAGTACACATCAGTTAACCCTTTCAGTATATGATATACTGTACTGTACTGGCTAATTTGCCGTGGGCTGTGGCATGGTCGGTAGCGCGTCTTGACAGTTCTGACTGCTGATCAGAGGGTTGGCAGTTGCATTCCACCCCGTGCCATTGGTAGACGTCAAGAGTTTGGACACTCAGGTCTAGCGATTCGTGGTTAATGTCCAGTAAAGTCCCTGTATCAAGGATACGCCCTAGCTCTGTCAATCAAAGGCGTGTACGGTGTCAAAAACTGCATTAGCCACCCAACTGGTTATTGAATACGAGATAATTGTACTATATTCAGATCCAGACAAGAGTCTTATCATATCGGTTGGCAGATGATAATCGACAAACACAGTAAATAATAATGTAAAACTTGCAAAACAAACAAACCAAAACGAGGATAAGACAATATAAAAGCAAAGGAACTATTAAAAATCGCTATGTGGAAATAACGCTTTAACAAAATATAATTTGAAATAATAGAACACAATCCACCACATAGGGTGTACATTACTACATGGGCAAGTTAATCTGTTTCCCAAGCAAAATAATCGCACATATAACAATGCACTATCGTCATGTTCAAGGAATTAGTCAATTTGGGAAGTCCGGGACGTTCTGGTAAATTTGACTAAAGAGTGGCGAACCACATATGTTTAGTAGCCCGAGTGTCTCCAGGTAAGGGACAGTTGGGCTATTAAATGTATGTATGTTGTATGTCTATTTCCTGTATGTTCTTTATCTGTCAACTATTGTTCAAAACTGTGCACATACAGTACATGGGTAATCTCCACACTTATAATTGAATTGCATACTGTTATCCCGGTGGATCACATGCTTTATTTAATTTCATTGGAGGTGTTTGGTGTTGGAGTGAAATTAATAAAAAATGGATTATTAATAGTGGAGTATTGCGATCGATATATTCCATTGATGGGATACAACTATTTAGTATTGTATGTTTATAATAGTAAGTGCTTTGTGTGAATTTGAAATTAATATAGTGATTTTGATCAAGTTATTTTATGTATTGTGTATATTATTGTGTATGTATCAATGGGAAGATATTATTGGGATGGAATTTGTGCTGTACCTAGTATCAGTGCATTACCACAAGCCCACCGAAACGTCAATAAAATACCCTCATTGTTCCCTGATTAAATAGCACTGTATGAATATTCCCATATTCAAAATATGCTATAGGGGTGCAATGCCTGGTGAGTTATCTGCTCAACAGGTGGCGTTGTGTGTGTGTGTAAGTGTGAGAGTCCGAGTGTAGGGGGTGAGACAGTGAAGCACGGGAACGAGGTGGCTTCAGAGATGGGGTCGTTTCGGGCCATGAGTGAGCACCGTGCCTCATGTGAAGGCAAGATGGCAGGTGCTCGTTATACTCTACGTGCTTCACATGTCTCACTCCCTAGACTGGAACAAGACCTCACAGGCTTCACTGTTCATTGTAAAGCGGTGAATGTTAAGGCTCTCAGTCTATGCCCGAGAGGAAGTAAGTTGGAATATAGAAAAAAAAATATATATACATAACAATGTCATACACTTACAGATTAAGATGATTACTGTCCGAGGATGATGTACTTTTAGAATATAGAAACTAAATAAATTAGGAAAAATTGGTACCAGTGTGTGTTTTATTTTGTGTGATTTGTATATAAACCCTAAATACTAACTCTCTAGTCAGTAGGCTTCCTTAACCTGTCATGTGGTGATGGCTTGGTCTATCAGAGTGAGAACTGAGCGATCTCTGCCATACCCATAGCTTAGTCTGACTGTTCCTGTTACTTATGTATTTTCTAGATCTCAAGTGACGGCGTCTCTTCCGTGGATTGACCTCCCAATCTACCAAGATTGGAAGCCAAAGCGTCACATTTTTCCTTTGCCCCTCAACTTTCTCTTCATAATTGCTGAGGGGCACAGGGCCCTGGGTGGGTCTTTGGTTTCCCGGGCGTTTCTGCACCCTCCTCAGCTCCCCGCCATGGAGTGGCTTCGGTCACCCAGGCTTTATTGTGGTCGGCAGGGAGGGTTCTATGGGGGCGCTCGGTTATGGCCTTGGGGCTGTTCGGCCAGGCAGCTTGGGGAACAACAACAACTTGTTGGTGCAGTGGTTATGTGCTTGTCTGCTACCAAGAGAAACCATGTTCGATTCCTGGTGTTTTAAATGGATTTTTTTTTTCCCTGACTCTTAAAGAGTCTTCCCGCAGTCCACCGGGGGAACTCTTAAAAGTCTTCCTGCAGTTCCCGGGTTAAATCACCAAACCCTGAGTCACTTGAGCACACTTGGCTTCTAATTTTCTGGGAATCCTTTTATTTGAGTTGCTGTTAATTAGTGCCCTTTCTGTTTCCACTACCAAGATTACCATTTTAAAGTGACCAAGTCTCATTTTGTTTATTTATATAATTAGTTTAACCAGACCACTGAGTTCCACAAAAGCACTCTCACAGGGCTGGCCTGAAGGATTAGATCAAGATGGACAACTAATCAAGTCAAGATAGATATGGAAGGGCAGGAGGTGAACAAACCTAAGAAGGTGAAGACACGCAGACATTTCTCGCCATTTCATCAGTTCAGCCGGACCACATGAGCTCTACAGCAGAGCTCTTATAGGGCAGGGCCGAAGGATGAGGCAAGAACTGCTACACTGCAGCACCAACCAAGAAGTGATGAAGGGTGAAGAATGAAAGATCAGGACTAAGGTAGAAAAAATGGGGGGAATCAAGTCAGCTCGGCCGCAACAGCAACCGAAGATACAAATCACGTTAGGAGCCTACTGCCTAGCCAGGCCAGGGAAGCATGTGATATAGGCTGCCCGAGGACAACCGAATGGGACAGAATAAGAACAGAAAGGGAAAGACATAGAAAGAGGAACAAAAAACTACGCAAAATTAGTCTGGCCAACGACAAAAGCTTGAGGGAAAGTGAAAAACCCCAGACCCTCCCCCATAAAGCCTCAGTCGCCGGCCCCGAAGCTCCTCAACCTCGTCAAGGGGCGTAGTAATAGGAGGGCAAGTCTCACATGTGCATGATCTCTGTCATGCATGCAGATTCACTTACTCATATACTGATGTACATTCTATTTGGTGATTTTGTGTTCTTTAATTTCAAAATTATATTTTGATTAATCGTTATTTCCACATAGTGATTTTGATAAGTTCTTTCTTTATATCGTGCTGTTCCTGTTTGGGTCTTGTTATTTTGCAAGTTTTACATTATATACAGGTATGCATGTATCTAGACCTTTTAGCTTGTAATAGGGACACCCACAGCAAATGTGAAGATGTACGATAAGTACTTTACTGGAAAGAAGTGCTTTGAGACCTGCTTCATACTGTATTCTAAAATGAGCTTTTAATGTTATATAGTGCTGACATTTATTGTTAATAATTCTGTATGAAGATATTCTGTAGCTTACATATTATTTTTCCACACTTACAAATTTGTAAGATTTTTTAGAAATTCCAATCGTTATACAATGCGGACCGTACAACAGTTTAGTCACGCAGCCATAAAAACAGTGAGTCCGGTCCCTCCTACATCATACGGCCTGCCACGCAAAGCACACCATACCATAATAATGATAATTATCTGGTATTTTGTTATTCAAAAGCGTCAGTTTTCTGGGGAAATTCAGTAGCGCTCGGAATGCGTTACACCACAATTATGAGAAATGTGGTGTTGTTCATATATACTATAAGCTGCAACCGTGGAAATGGCAGCAACTAAAGCCTGTAATAATTTGTCACTGTGCCACTTGCAAGATCATAATTTTTCTGGAAGAGAGAGAGAGACATCCATTTCTGTCAGCCTACTGCTCTCTACCTCTCGTAAGGCTGGCTACTCATAAAATAGCAAACATTACTAGTAAAAACTAAAAGAATACATCATAGATTAATGAATGAAACTACAGTATTGAAGTGAGGTGATGGAGATGAATGGTTTGTAGGGTGGGAGTAGAAAGGCAATTAAGTTTGTCATAAAGGTGTATTGCTGTTTAAGAATAGTCGAATAGGGGAAAAGCTAAAAGGCTGCGAGTCATCGAGGACAGTGCGGAGAGACATGGTGCACAGATTCGTATATGGGGCACTCGCAGAGAAAGTGACAGAGTGTGACACTGGTGGCAATATGAGGGAGGAGCTGGAGGTGTTAAGGCAACCTGATCAGCTAGATATGGATCCATCGAGGAAGGCCATGGGTGAAAACCATCTTGAATACTGCACAGATGGTTATTGGTAGCAACAGTTGCCCATTCCCTCCGCCAAGCCGCCCAAATTTGTTCTCAGAAGACATCAGCCGGGAGCAATAGCGTTGAGGATGGTGTGCCTCTGCAGGCCTGTTTTGCTAGACCATCTGCTAGACCATCTGCTTTCTCATTCCCATGTATCCCGATATGAGCTGGTACCAAGCATAAGGTAATGGCATGACCCTACACTAGTAAGTCATGGAGCGTGCAGATGTATTTGCACACTGTATATATTCTTTAGCTGCAAAAGATTGTATTTCCTGAATTGCACTCATGGAGTCACGACAGATTATTATTTGCGGGACATTAACGGGGAAAGTATATACTGTATCAAGTATAGGGCACTTTGGATAGCCCGCATCTCAGTTGTGATAACGGACGAGCATCGATGAAGGGGATGTTGGCGAGTGCCAGCACCATACAGATGAGTAATTTTTAGACCCATCCGTAAAAATAGACGAAGCTGGGTGTGCGACTCATTACTGTAGGTGATTGAGGGCTATTATGTGTCGGGCATACGGAGGTAGAGAAATGTGTATATTGGCAAGGAGGAGATATACATTAGGATGCCGAAGGGACCACGGCATAAGATTGCTAAGGGGCATAGGCGATGAGGGTAAGGGGACATTGTAAGATGTAAGCAATTGTCAGGACAAAATGGGGAAAGTAAATTGCAAATGAGAGATCCAGGGAGTCATTAAAGAGTTCGGTAATAGAAGGGTAAGTTATGAAACGGGTAGCAGTGCACATCACAGCCAGTTGTTGATGTAGTGCAAGTGGTAACACGCTGGCTTCTGCAAGGAGGTTGCAGATGCGAGAACAACAAATCGCCCGAGCTAACACGAACCCCCACATGGTGAATGGTATTAAGCGTATTGAGAGTAGCAGGGGATGCGGTACCGTAGACAGGACAACCATAGTCAAGGACAGGCATGATAATAGCATTGTATAGTTTGAGTAATGTTGTATAATCTGCCCCCCAGTGGGCATGCACAAACGCCTTTATAACATTAAAACGCCCAAGACATCGAGCTTTCAAATCTGTAATATGTTCTTTCCAGTTCAGATAAGCATAAACAAAAAAAGGAGTCAAAGAAATTTGACTGTAGGAAAAAAAGTTAATATCCTTGCTCCCCATGCTTAAGTGTAAGGACTGACTGCGAACAAAGCATGCTTCATGTTAAGGTCATAGCCTTGGTATTCACAGTAGAGAGGTGAAATCCAGTAGAAGCATCCCAGCCAGGGATATTGCTGAACACAGTCCTCAGACGACGTTGAATGTGAGCAAGACTAGAAGAGGTGTAATAAATGGCAAAATCGTCAACATAAAGACTATGGGAAACCCCAGGTGGAATGCAACTGGTAGCACCATTGATGGCAATGATGAAGAGAGTGCTATTGAGTACGCTTCCTTGTGGTATGCCTTTGGAAAGTGGACGAGGATCGAATAGACTCCGTTGACTAACTTGATAATGTATGAGCAGACAAGAAGGTAAGTATGAATTGCGGGTATCTTCAGGATTCTGTATCTCCAGATAGTATCATAATCCTTAGCAATATAAAAAAGATTGTTACAGTAGGTTGCCGTCTACGAATTTGATGTTCTCGCCGTACAAGGTAGTGGAGTGCAGAGTATGCAGGTCGGGAACCATTCTGAAAGGGAGACAGTAGACCCTGTGCAATGTAGTAGTCTAGAGTTTACCATCTTCTCCATTAGTTTGCAAGTACATGAAGTAAGGACAATAGGTCTATAGTTTGTTGGGAGACTATGATTCTTTCCCAGTTTAGGGACGGTGACGGTGTATGCATGTCGCCATTCATTGGGTATAAGATTTTCAGCTCAAAATTGGTTGTATAGGTGAAGGAGCTATAGAGAAGCTCTTGGATGCAGATGATGGATGAGTGCATAAAATATGCCATCCGGACCAGGGGTTGAGTCCGAACAATTGTGTAGAGCATAATCTAGTTCTGGCAATGTGAATGGGACATTGTACTGGTGCGTAGCACCTCCATGGAAAAGAAGGGGGCGTGATTCAATGATCTTATGTCTGGTGAAAGAAGGAGCACTGATCATCACTATGTGGGAATGTCCATATGGGAGCGTTGGTTCCGGGACTATCGAATTTCGCAACTTTAGCCTCGACCATTGCCAGTTGACCCGCTACTGCAACCGAGGACGCAGAAGAAAGCAGGAATGTTGATGCCTTCTTTTAATCATACGTCGGTCGAGTGGATTGGTTGAGGAGGGATGGGAGTGAGTAGAAGTGAGTAATTTAGGTTTGTCAGGAGTAAGTCTCTTGATCAAAATTTTACGTGAGGTAGAGGACGAAGAAGCAGTCATCAATGTGAGATGCGCCTTGTCGGAAGAAGGGGAGGACCTTGAATTCCGTAAGTTGCGTGATTCAGAAGCGTTGAAGCTGGCAGTGTCAAGATCTGCAAATTTGACTGAAGTGGAAGTTAGAGGAGCGATTCCAGGTGACTGAGCAGTAGGTGAAATGAAGGAAATGCATGGGGAAACAGTCATTGTTGACTTCTCTATTCGGTAATGCTATGTTGGGGCAATAGATTGCACCACAGCGCCGTGGGGTTTACCCTGTTCATGCGAGTAAGGGCTGGTTCTATCCAGAGAGAGGTTTGGCATCCTCTACCCAACCTTAGCCATTTCTGTCTGTCTTTTTTCCTGTACTACTTTTCCTTCTAGGTGCTGGCGAGATTGCTCGATTGCTTTTCACTGCAAAGTGGGCTGCGGACGGTTGAAGCACTGGCCCGGGGGTGCAAGGCCGAACTGCCACATTGAAAGTAGGTGGCAGTTCATTACAGGGGTGAGGTTGGTGAGTTGGAGGCTGCTCCGGCAATAAGGGCGCTCTGGAACTCTGCTATTGCTGCTCCAATGTCCTTTTGTCGTGGAAACGGGCTTGGTAGTAATGGAAGCTATCCTTATGCTGTGCATATTACTGATAATTTAATTTTGAGTTGAAGTACAGGTCTCCCTCGATTTTCGATTGGGTTACGTTCCTGAAAACCTGATCTTAAATATAAAGATCGTATAGCGAACCCTAAAATTAATGGAGTAAATGGGATGTGTTCTGGGACCAGCCAAAACTCAAACCCAAGCACCTAAAAACCTATAATAATATCATAAATTGGGGCATCGGATAGTGAGGCAGACCTGTATACTACAAGATTTCGGACTTGACTCACTGGACGGAGTTGAGATTTGTCTATATCCAGGGTCTGTGCATTCTCAGTATCGTAACCCCTTCTCTTTCCTCGTAAGATGGTGATTTCAGTTTTGCTTTCATTCAGCTCAAGTTTCCTCACTGCCATCCAGATCTTGATATCAGACAATAGGGATTCCATTTTTATCTTTGTACAGTATCATTAATATTTGTCATCTTTACATTCAATTGAGTGTCATTAGTGTAGAAGTGATAGGCAATGTCATGAGCATCGAGCAAGGACTATAAGCTGCTAGTGTAGACTATGAAGAGAATGGGTCCTATCTGCGCACGGAACCACACTCGGGGAAAAAGGGAAACGTAGTTAGAGGCTCAGGGTCGAGCCATGCCTTGGGAGAAGATAGTGTTGTTCCAGGACCTGTGCTGCAGAGCTGCTCGCGAGAGATGTTGTGGGTGGGAGGTATATGCTCTAACCAGACACTCCCACCCGTTTAATTATATGTAGCTCAGTTGCATGGCCGCGGGGTGGTACGCAGGATGATGCGAGTTCGATCCCACCAATCGTAAGATTCAGAGTCGTAAAGATTCCAGGACGAGCTCATTAGCAGCGGATCCCCAGATTGACCATGGTGATTTTCACCTAAACATCTACAAAAGTACAAAGTACCCTGGGCGCACTTGCCGTCTTCCTACCTCTCTCTCTCTCCCCCCCCCCCCCCCCTGTGAAAAAAGAAGGTAAGCGACTTAGTGGAAATAATGGCATACATATTAACAATACCTACTACCAATTAACCTATTATTCCCTCGACGTTAATTAACATTGTACTGTATATTGATAGCTAGAATTATAGGAAGAAATGTTCCATGGTACTGAAGTAGTTAACGTGTGAGGAATAAGGTCAACTAATCTAATTTATGATCAAATATATATATATTACCAGTCTTGCTAAGGCAGCCTCCCAGAAGCTGGGTGTGCTCAACTGCATCAAGGGGTTCTTTACCACTGCACAGCTTCTTGCTCTGTACAGGGGCACGGTGCATCCTTGTATTGAGTATTATTCACATGTGTGGGGAGGATCCTCTCACACCGCACTCCTAGACAAAGTAGAAAGGAAGGCCTTTCGTATCATTAACTCCCGTCCACTCACCAACTCTCTGTAATCTCTCTCTCTCTCCGCCGCAATGTTGCATCTCTCACTATTCTATCGCTACTATAATAATCAATGTTTCTTAGAGCTCTCCCAGTGTATACCACCTCCTCTACGTAGGGCACATGGTACCCGACTTGCAACATAATCCCACCCCTACTCTGTGCAACTCTCTAACCCAAGAGTGATACGTTATTCTCAGACTTTCTTCTATTCAACAGCTGAGCTCTGGAACTCTCTCCCAGAATCAGTCTTTCCCTCTTCCTATGACTTAAATTGCTACAAACTCCGTGTGTCCAGGTATTTTGGCTCGAACGTCCCTTGAGTTTGGCCCTGTCACTCTTTCAACTCTGAGGGAGGCACTCGCTACAGGCAGTTCTGCCTTATGCCTCCCTTAAGCTTGGTTCACACATGCACGAATTAACGTCCCGTCCATCCCCGACCCTTAATTTGCCGTGCCTGGGCGGCGTCCTTTTTATGCATGCATAAAATGGTCCGTATGGGTCGGGGCAACTGCCAGAAAAATTGTTATGTCGGGGACACCCAGGGGGCACACACGGGAGCAATCGTCGTCTAGGCGCAGCCTGGCGGCGTCTAGACGACGATTTTAACGGGATGAGAACGGCGGCAAAAAACCGTTGGAACAGTTGGAACGTTGGAACGGAACATGGGGCCTCCAGATTGATGCCGTCCTGCCTATTTTCTTGGTCGGGGACGGACGTGACGTTAATTCGTGCATGTGTGAACCGAGCTTTACTCACATAGAAATTTGTTTATATGTATACAGTATATATATATATATAATTATATATATATGTGTGTGTATGTGTTTGTGTTAGCATGAGAGTTAGATAATTTAGCAATATATTAAAATCGTCCCAATCTGTCAGAAAATAATAATATATATATATATATATATATATATATATATATATATATATATATATATATATATACAGTATATATATATCTGGGCTTTAGGGCATATAGTTGTACTGAAGTGGCCATGAAGTGGCCAGATTCCTGAACTTCATTACACTTTTCTTGACCAATCTAGTCTCCTGTGGAATGGTGAGGGAGCAGGAATTTTGGCTGTGTGTGTGTGTATTTTTATTCTATTTTCATTTAGCTTTATATGTTTTATGGGGGACTGTATATTTTTTAATTTCAAAAAATTTCACACACACATCTCTCCCTAAGTTTGTGGCCTTTGACATTTAACTGCATTAAGGGGATTTTTTTTTTTCTGGACGTCCTTTTCTCTCATGTTTAGCACCCTTATTTTTTTTAGATTCGCCCCATTAGCTTGGCGATTTTAAGACTTAATTTGTGTCATTTAGGTGTCTATTTATTTCTGACGAGCGATAGCGAACCTGTAATTTAGGAGGAACCGACGTTTGGCTGCGACATTTTTCTACTAATTCAATTTCAAAGGGGGGTCTTGGGTTTTTTTTTTTTTTTTTTTTTTTTTTTTTTAAAGCTTGATGGAAGTCTTGGGAGGAAACTAAGAACACTAATAAATAAATAAATACATGAACAAATAACTTCAAATTTCCCCTTAAGTTGACAATAGTGCTGCCAGTCCAGTGATCTTTTATATAGTCTGTATTTTGGTAGAGATTGTGTGCTGATTTTATTTGTTAACCTTATTATATTTTATTTATCTACAGTATATGTTTAATTTATAGATTGAAGTTAATATTAGACTGTTATTGCAGGAGCGGACTGCAGTACATGCATTGGCTGCCGATGGTTGCAAGGTAAGCATACTATGTTACCTAAGCATGATCTGTTACCTTGTTCTGAGTCAATGCCACACCTGGCAATTGACCGCTGGCGAGTTTTAGGCTATAAGGAAGTTGGAGCTGTAAACGTCGACATTTAGCATAAAGAAAACGTTTGTGTTACATAGAAAGATGGATTCATTTATTTTGATGTGTTTATATATTCACTAATAATTCTGCTTACTATCGATGTCTACAGCTCCAACTTCCTTATAGCCTGAAACTCGCAACTAGTCAATTACTAATATGACACTTAAACACATATATATTTTTGTATATCAGGTATACTGTTACATGTCTTACCAGAAATCCACAGTGTTAGCTTTAGTAGACTCTAGTTACAAGGAGAATTTAGCTTAAGGGGAGGAGTTTAGATTATCTCGACCAACCCTTTTAACTACTGTACCACAGATCCTTCCTAAGCTGCATATTATTGTCTAAATGTAGCTAGAATACAATATAACACATCGCTGGTACTCAAAGGGTTAATGCATTTACCAAGGTCTATATTCACCTACTCATAGAGTGATGTACAATCGCGCTAATAAGTGATGTCTCGGCACCAAGTATGTTTTGATCAATAATTGGTATCAGCAATGCCTTAAGCTTCATTTCTTCACATCAAGTGAAATATACAAACATGTTCCTACACTTACCTGCTCTATTCAACATCTGACAGACATTAATACAGCACAGAGCAAGCCAAACGTTACGTAATGACAGCTGGGACATGACTATTAGCGCGACCGTACTGTACGTACATTCTATGTGGGGGTATTGTGTTCTTTTATTTATTTTTTTTTTTTTTTTTGCTAAATCGTTATCCACAAGGTGATTTTGATAAATGATTTTGTCTTTATACTGTTTCGTTCCTGTTTTGATAAATGATGTTGTCTTTATACTGTTTCGTTCCTGTTTTGATAAATGATGTTGTCTTTATACTGTTTCGTTCCTGTTTTGGTTTGTATATTTTTCAAGTTTTACTATACAGTACATTTACAATGTGTTCCTATGCATTGTAGGCTACCATTTCAACTTACACTTAGGGGAACATATGGCGTGGGTGAAGTGGGGGGGGGGGGGATGTGTGTGTATGCATATATGTGTGTGTGTCTGCGTGTGTGTGTGTGTGTGTGTGTGTGTGTTTGCATGTATGGGTGGGTGTCTGCGTGTGTGTGGGTGGGTCTAAATGAAGGGTTTTGGGGCAACCTCGATATATTACAGTGACTTTTAATCGTCTGTCATCACACTGGGCCTGGTGAGAGAGAGAGAGGGATTGTGTAAGAGTAAGAGAGATTGTGTGTGTGTGTGCGTGCGTGTGTGTGTGCGTGTGAAGTCAAAGAGAGAGGAGAGATATACAAATTATGTGTGTCTTTGTGTATGTGTGTGAAGTCAGAGAGAGAGAGAAAGTTAGAGTTAGGAGAAGAAGTCTAAGCACCTCATTATTACATTCCAGAAGTAATTTGCTCTCCACCTTTGAACTCTGTTATTGCTCTCTCTCTCTCTCTCTCTCTCTCTCTCTCTCTCTCTCTCTCTCTCTCTCTCTCTCTCTCTCTCTCTCTCTCTCTCTCTCTCTAAAACTAAGAGAACCTTCTTTTCTATCCTTTCCTTCAACTTTCCTTTTCTATTGGATATGCCATCTCTACTAGCATCAAGTCCTGACCACCTCGTTTGGATCGTAAGGTCTATGTGGCCAGTGTATCTATGTACATATCTCTCTCTCTCTCTCTATGTCTCTCTTTATTCTCTCTCTCACACTCACTCTCTCACACTCACTCTCACTCTCTCTCTCTCTCTCTCTCTCTCTCTCTCTCTCTCTCTCTCTCTCTCTCTCTCTCTCTCGTTTCCCTGTGCCATTATCTGTGTGTGTTGGGGTGGACTTAGTCTATGGTATCTCACTCATATGCAAATGGTGGTACAGATTAACAACTAGAGAGAGAGAGAGAGTGTGTGTGTGTGTGTGTGAAAGAGAGAGAGAGAGTGTGTGTGAGTGAAAGTGAGAGTGTAACAGATAGATAGATATGGAAAGAGAGAGAGAGAGAGAGAGAGAGAGAGAGAGAGAGAGAGAGAGAGAGAGAGAGAGAGAGAGAGAGAGAAACAGATAGATAGATAGGTAGATACAGAGAGAGAGAGAGAGAGAGAGAGAGAGAGAGAGAGAGAGAGAGAGAGAGAGAGAGAGAGAGAGAGAACAGAAACATGCAAGAAGTAGCAAACACTAGAGCAAAACTTTCAGATTCTTTCCTCAGTGTAATCCTTTAACTCCAACTTTTGTAATGGACATTGTTTTTGCATCGAGTTGCTTGTTTTAATTGAAATAGTTCGGTAATTAATGTGGTTTATTAAGGGGGTAGTGGTAATTTTTTTGGTATATTTATGTATTTATATATATATTTTTGATCTCCGGAAGGGTGGCCATGAATGAATTGCTCCCATATGATTCCACACTCCGAGGTAAATCGTTCGATTATTGTGTTTGTTTCTATTCACGGTGGAAGGTCGCTAGCCCAACCAGCCATTAATTATATATATGCTGAATATCCACAGGGAAGGAAGGAAGCATGGCTGGTAAGATGCCTCGCTCTCAATTTTAAGTTTATGGGTTGGATTCCCTGCCAGGGCGAAACACATAACCTACAGTATATTTGCCACTCCATAGAGAGGATGTGGGCAGACAATTATGCAATCATGTTTTGTGGTTCACTTACAATTGGGCGCAGATTGTAATTTTTTGTTCTATGTGAGTGAGGAAGACAAAAGGCAGATCTGCCTGTAGCGAGTGCCTCCCCCAGAGTTGAAAGAGTGACAGGGCCAAAATCAAGGGACGTTCGAACCAAAATGCCTGGACACACGGAGTTTGAAGACATTTCAGGCATGGGAAGAGGGAAAGACTGATTGTGGGAGAGAGTTCCAGAGCTCAGCAGTTGAATAGAATACAGACTGAGATTAACGTTTCACTCTTGGGTTGGAGAGTTGCACAGAGTAGGGTTGGGATTGTGTTACAAGACGGGTACCACGTACCCTACGTAGAGGAGGTGGTATACACTGGGAGAGCTCCGAGGAACACTGATTATTGTAGTAGCGATATAATAGCGAGAGAGATGTGTTGGCCATGTGTAATATAGGCTTTGATGTAATAATTCACTTACAATTCAGTTACAATTAGCTTAAGCTATCAATGTCTTAGCCGAGAGAGAGAGAGAGGGAGATAGAGATAGATATATAGATAGATAGGTAGATAGAGAGAGAGTGTGAGAGAGATGGGGGGGGGGGGGGTCTGAAATCCGACAGTTTGTGAATTCAAGTTTAATTAGGATTCAGCCATCTATAATAATCTAATTACAATCAACTATGTGCAGAGGAAACCCAAATGTTGCCAGGGTTAAGGGGGAATGGGCTGGGGTTTTTCTGGCCCCTTTCTCCCTTGTGTTTAGCCCCATTGGTTTTTAGTTATTTGATGTATAATATAATTTTTCAATATATGGTGATGGTGAGTATAATAGTGTGGTGGTCTACCTTTATGTGTTATGTGGTGTACAGCTTGGTTTGTGAGGGAGAGTGTATTCAGTGCTTTATACAGCTGATATACTGTACAACGGTCTGTGTGTGTGGTAGTGAATAGAACAGTGTTGTATATATATATACTGTATATATATATATATACTGTATATATATATGTTAGTAAAGCCAGGTAATACATTTTCTTTAATACATACGAGGTTGAAAGAAATGGCAATTTCTGCGTTGGAAATTTTATTATTCAAAGTTTCCAGGTCTCTGATGAGTTTTCGCTGGGTGGCAGGAAGTAGATGAATGAGATGAGCAAAATTCATGGTGGTACAGGTACATGGTGGTACATTAATGTAACCCTGTACCACCATGAATTTTGCTCATCTCCTTCATCTACTTCCTGCCATCCAGCGAAAACTCATCAGAGACCTGGAAACTTTGAATAATAAAATTTCCAACGCAGAAATTGCCATTTCTTTCAACCTCGTATGTATTAAAGAATATATATATATACATATATATATATATATATATATATATATATATATATATATATATATATATATATATATATATATATATATATATATATATATATATATATATATATATATATATATATATATATATATATATATATATATATATTATGTGTGTGTGTGTCAGTGGGAGGGATATGGGTAGATGTGAAAGTGTGTGTGTGTGTGTATTTGTGTGAGAGATAGTGTGCGTGTGCGTGTGTGTGTGTGTGAGAGCGAGAGCGAGAGAGTGAGTGACATCAAATATGATAAGGAAATATATGTTTGCATATCATAGTATGTAACTATATGTGTATGTGTGTGTAATGTCATATTTTTGTTGTCAGAGATCGTGTGTGTAATTGGCATGTGCGTGTGGAACTGTGTGAACGTAATGGTGTGTACATGTGTATACCACGTGTGTGTATGTAAGATAAGTGATTGAACAGCAGGAGAATAGTGTCTTAAGGGGGTACTACTCGCTTTTTATGGACCCCCTTCTCCCTCATGTTTAGCATATTAGTTTTGAGGTTTTAAGATGTTCGTGTATACTGTATATTTGTTGATATATATATTTATTTATATATATATTTATTTATATGATTTAGTTTCCTCCTAAGACCTCCACCAAGCTTACAACATTTTCCCCAGGACCCCCCTTCGAGATAAACTTGTACATTTTTTGGTAGAATCATTTCCCGGCCAATTACAGGCTTGCTTTCGCTCGCCAGGAAAACAATCGACACCTAAATGGCAAAAAAAGGTGTCATCATCGCCAAACTAACGTCTTTAAATGTCAAAACTAATGGGGCTAAGCTTGAGGGAGAAGGGGGTGCAGAAAACTCTAAAGCCGCCTCTTAACCGGTGATGTACTTTTCATTATATTCTGGCAACTATTAGATGATTTTGTTCAGCTTAGGAAGGACATCAACCCATTAAATAAACTACAGACTGCCTCAGTTAATCCTTTGAGCTACCATATATCCTTCCTAAGTTTCATAAAATCGTCTAAATGTAGCTGAAATCAAATATAAAAATACGTCGCCGGTACGGAAGGGGTTAAAGGCGAGTCTCCCTTCACTTTACACATAATTAAAGGCGAGTCTCCCTTCACTTTACACATAATTAAAGGCGAGTCTCCCTTCACTTTACACATAATTAAAGGCGAGTCTCCCTTCACTTTACACATAATTAGTTCCTTTATGTAACGCCCGGCAATTTATTTCACATTGTTCGCTCCGACTTTTCTGCCACTTTATTATACTGTATATGCAAATGTGATTTCTGAATGATGGACAAAAATTCGTATTGATTTGCAGTTTTGATTAGTCTATTGTCAAGGGGTGCAATTGCTGACTCAACACTCATTGTTATCATTTGTTTGTTTGGTTGTTATATATATATTATTATTTTCTCTCTCTCTCTCTCTCTCTCTCTCTCTCTCTCTCTCTCTCTCTCTCTCTCTCTCTCTCTCTCTCTCTCTCTCTCTCTCTCTCTCTCTCTCTCTCTCATAGTTCACCCAGCCAACAGTTTTCACTTTAAAAGAGATTAAATTACTGATGGGTTAAGGGATGGGGGCTACCGTTAAAAAGTGTACGTCCATTAAAGGAGCAATGGGCGGCCAGAGGGAAGTGGAAAGTGGGTGCTGGTAATGAGAGAGAGAGAGAGAGAGAGAGAGGGGGGGGGGGAGGGAGGGAGAATACAAAGGATAGCAAGCAACAACATGTATATTGATCCTTACGAGACTGATTATAGCTAATCTACTTAGCCTCTGAAGGTGAACGTCTATGAAAGTAAAGTAATGGTGTGTAATAGGGGTGATTGTAGGGTGAATCTAGATGTGAGGCTGGATGGGGAAATATTGGAACAAGTAGAGTGTTTTAAATATCTAGGAGGAACGATAAGCAGGAGTGGGGGTATGAAAATGGAGGTAAAACAGAGAGTGTGTGAAGGAAGGAAGGTTTCGGAGCAATGGGAAGTATGTGGAAGGTGAGAAATCTCGGAATGAAAGTAAACATTTCAATGTGTTAAGGAATTATTGTGCCAACAGTGATGTATGGGGCTGAGACATGGGCTCTGAAGGAAAAGGAGAGAAGAAAGCTGGATGTGATGGAGATGAGCTGCTTGAGAAGTATGTGGAGTTACTCATAGACACAGATTGAGGAATGAAGAGATACATAGGAGAGTGGGGCAGCAGGAACATTTGTCGGCCAGAGTGGACAGAAGGGTGCTGAGCTGGTATGGTCATATTGAACGAATGGAAGATGAAAGGCTTACAAAGAGAATATGTGAGTCAGATACAAGGGGAGATGGGCAGGATGATCCCCATTGAGATGGAGAGACTGTGTAAGACAAGCTTTGGATGATAGAGGAATGTATAGATCAGGCAAGGGAAGTGGTAATAAACAGGAATGAATGGAGAATGCTTGTGAATAGATTAGTGTAAACGCGATCGTTTGGAAGAGAGTTTCATGCGCCAGTTGGACTAGATAGTAGTCCATCAGGCGCCTGGCCCGGGGAGCCGGTGGTAATGAAGGGTGTGCCTGGAATCATGGTGGGCGGGCTTGTGGTGGTGAAGCTTTGCTGCGGGTCTGCCTGCGGAAATCGGCGCCTCTCCGGGGGATCTGAGACCTGGGAATCTTTTGCTGGGGACCCCAAATGGGCCTGGATTTCTGGGTATTTCTCCTGGGCGACCTAGATGTGTGTGAGATTTTTATGTTTTGTATTGTTTTGTTTTTCTGATGTGTTGTGATGTCCCTGTTCGGGCTCTGTCTCGAGTCCCCCCCCCCCAAAAAAAAAAAAAGGAAAACCGGGGAAGATGCCAGAGTATATATACAGGTATATACATATATATATAGATATACATACCTAGCCTCTGTGTGTATGTGTGTGGGTGTCGGGTGGGGAGGGGGGGGGGGGGTACGATAGCACATTATGGAGGAAGCTATTCGTTTGTGGACACAGTTAATCGGAGGAAAGAGAAAGAGAGAGTGGGACGGGTTGTTACTTAATTAGGGACTAGTTAATCCTAAGGCAGGGCATATTATAATGTCATTAGAGAAGGAATGGACACACACACACACACACACACACACACACACACACACACATATATACACACACACACACACACATATATATATACACACACACACACACACACACACACACACACACACACATACACTCACACATACACTTGTGTTTGTGTGTGTGTGTGACTGAGTGAGAATCTCTGAGTGTATGTATTCTCTGGACCCTGCCCTTTGTATTGATGTTAATAGTGGCTTTCATTCTTGCAGTATATATTATGACATAGTATAAAAGATGAAGTATAAAGGAGAACATTGAACCTGCCTCTGACTCCCTACAGAGGCTAGTAATCTTGGAAAGGTCCCAGTCTCTCTCTCTCTCTCTCTCTCAACTTTCCTTTTCTATCGGATATGCCATCTCTACTAGAATTAAGTCCTGACCACCTCGTTTGGATCGTAAGGTCTGTGTGGCCAGTGTATCTATGTAAATATATAAATCTCTCTCTCTCTCTGTACTATATATATATATATATATATATATATATATATAGAGAGAGAGAGAGAGAGAGAGAGAGAGAGAGGTAAATGTACTATATCTATCTACGTCCTATATATGATCCTCTTCCTCCTCTTCCTCTCCTCGTAGCAGTGAATAATATAATATTATACCCTGGGTCTGACAGATTGGCTATAAATATCCTATGAGCTGGAACATTTTATTGACCACGGATCTCTTTTATTGACGTGTATATTATCTTCTTCCTGTGTTGCTTTACCTCCAAACTTCCTTTATTTTAGTTCATCCTGCGGCTCTGTCATCCATCCCTTCTTGGTATGCTTAGGCTAAATTATCTTCACTATAATTTTCCTTTTTCAACGTACTGTATTTCCTTCATTCTCTCTTTCTTATCTCCTCTCATCTACGCTTTCGTCTATTTTTAGTTCTGATAGGTCTGGATCTAGATTTTTTATATATATATATATATATACTGTATGTACACACTTTACGTTACGTTATGCTATGGTATGTTGTACTATCTTGATTTATATATATTTTCTTGAATACAATGCTTCTTATCATCCTTCTCTCTCTCTCTCTCTCTCTCTCTCTCCCCTTTACTCTCTCTTTCTGTTTACTCTCTCACTCTCTGTATCTCTCTCCTTTACTCTCTCACTCTCTGTATCTTTCTCCTTTACTATCTCACTCTCTCTCTGTATCTCTCTCTTTACGCTCTCTCTCTCTGTATCTCTCTTTACTCTCTCACTCTCTGTATCTCTCTTTACTCTCTCACTCTCTGTATCTCTCTTTACTCTCTCACTCTCTATCTCTCTCTCTCTCTCTCTCTCACTTGCTTGATTTCCTTTGTACTCACTCTCTGTATCTCTCTCCCCTTTACTCTCTCTTTCTCTGTTTACTCTCTCACTCTGTATCTCTCTCTCTCCTTTACTCTCTCTCCCCTTTACTCTCTCACTCTCTGTATCTCTCTCCTTTACTCTCTCACTCTCTGTATCTCTCCCCTTTACTCTCTCTCTCACTCTCTATCCTGTATCTCTCTCACTTTCACTCTCACTCTCACTATCTCTCTCCCCTTTACTCTCTCACTCTCACTCTTTTCCCCTGGGGTGGCCACTGAACGAGGCTATCCCGGCCCCGTGCCAACTCGGCCCCTTGTCAACTGATTGGAGGGGGGCAGGCTGGAGGTGTCGGCGTTTCCAACACCTCGGCTCCTTCAAGCTTTATTTATCTGTATTTGTTATCTTAGCTTAATTATACCCTATTTTGGATATATTAATATTATTATTATTATTATTACACAGACCAAACACTTATTAAAACAAAAATAATATATATACTGTTTATATATATATATATATATATATATATATATATATATATATATATATATACCTGTATATACAGTATATATATATATATATATATATAATTAGATATATATATATATATATATATATATATATATATATATATATATATATACTGTTTATATATATATATATATATATATATATATATATATATATATATATATATATATATTTGTTTTGTTTTATTATTATTATCAGTGTCCTCTTTTTATCATCATCATCATCATCACCATCAGCACATATCAGAATCATCAACATGTACCAAGTTAATCAAACGAACCCCTGTCAACTCTAAGACACTCAACACTATTAATACCACCATTATTATTAACATCATTAATATCACCACCTTCATCATACCCACCATCACCATCATCATCTTCACTATCATCATCACTACCATCACTATCACCACCTTCATCATCGTCACCATCACTATCATTATCACCATCATCATCTTCACTATCATCGTCACCATCATCACTACCATCACTATCACCACCTTCATCATCGTCACCATCACTATCATTATCACCATCATCTTCACTATCATCGTCACCATCATCACTACCATCACTATCACCACCTTCATCATCGTCACCATCACTATCATTATCACCATCATCATCTTCACTATCATCGTCACTACCATCACTATCACCACCTTCATCATCGTCACCATCACTATCATTATCACCATCATCATCTTCACTATCATCGTCACCATCATCACTACCATCACTATCACCACCTTCATCATCGTCACCATCACTATCATTATCACCATCATCTTCACTATCATCGTCACCATCATCACTACCATCACTATCACCACCTTCATCATCGTCACCATCACTATCATTATCACCATCATCTTCACTATCATCGTCACCATCATCACTACCATCACTATCACCACCTTCATCATCGTCACCATCACTATCATTATCACCATCATCATCTTCACTATCATCGTCACCATCATCACTACCATCACTATCACCAACCACCTTCATCATCGTCACCATCACTATCATTATCACCATCATCATCTTCACTATCATCGTCACCATCATCACTACCATCACTATCACCACCTTCATCATCGTCACCATCACTATCATTATCACCATCATCATCATCTTCACTATCATCCTCACCATCACCACCAGCCAAGAATCACCAACATACACCAAGTTAATTAAGCGAGCCCCTGTGAACTTCAAGACATCCAACACTATTATGCTTATTATTACTACCATCATCACCACCATCACCATTATTACTACCATCATCACCACCATCACCATTATTACTACCATCATCACCACCATCACCATTATTACTACCATCATCACCACCATCACCATTATTACTACCATCATCACACCATCACCATTATTACTACCATCATCACCACCATCACCATTATTACTACCATCATCACCACCATCACCATTATTACTACCATCATCACCACCATCACCATTATTACTACCATCATCACCACCATCACCATTATTACTACCATCATCACCACCATCACCATTATTACTACCATCATCACCACCATCACCATTATTACTACCATCATCACCACCATCACCATTATTACTACCATCATCACCACCATCACCATTATTACTACCATCATCACCACCATCACCATTATTACTACCATCATCACCACCATCACCATTATTACTACCATCATCACCACCATCACCATTATTACTACCATCATCACCACCATCACCATTATTACTACCATCATCACTACCAACATCACCATCATCACTACCACCATCACTACTGCCAACATCACCATCATCACTACCAACATCACCATCATCCCTACCAACATCACCATTATTACTACCATTTTCATCACTACCAACATCATTATTACTACCATCATCACCACCATCACCATTATTACTACCATCATCACCACCATCACCATTATTACTACCATCATCACCACCATCACCATTATTACTACCATCATCACCACCATCACCATTATTACTACCATCATCACCACCATCACCATTATTACTACCATCATCACCACCATCACCATTATTACTACCATCATCCCCACCATCACCATTATTACTACCATCATCACCACCATCACCATTATTACTACCATCATCACCACCATCACCATTATTACTACCATCATCACCACCATCACCATTATTACTACCATCATCACCACCATCACCATTATTACTACCATCATCACCACCATCACCATTATTACTACCATCATCACCACCATCACCATTATTACTACCATCATCACCACCATCACCATTATTACTACCATCATCACCACCATCACCATTATTACTACCATCATCACCACCATCACCATTATTACTACCATCATCACCACCATCACCATTATTACTACCATCATCACCACCATCACCATTATTACTACCATCATCACCACCATCACCATTATTACTACCATCATCACCACCATCACCATTATTACTACCATCATCACCACCATCACCATTATTACTACCATCATCACCACCATCACCATTATTACTACCATCATCACCACCATCACCATTATTACTACCATCATCACCACCATCACCATCATCACCACCATCACCATTATTACTACCATCATCACCACCATCACCATTATTACTACCATCATCACCACCATCACCATTATTACTACCATCATCACCACCATCACCATTATTACTACCATCATCACCACCATCACCATTATTACTACCATCATCACCACCATCACCATTATTACTACCATCATCACCACCATCACCATTATTACTACCATCATCACCACCATCACCATTATTACTACCATCATCACCACCATCACCATTATTACTACCATCATCACCACCATCACCATTATTACTACCATCATCACCACCATCACCATTATACTACCATCATCACCACCATCACCATTATTACTACCATCCATCACCATCACCATCATCACCCCATCACCATTATTACTACCCATCATCCTCACATCATCGTCACCACCATCACCATTATTACTACCATCATCACCACCATCACCATTATTACTACCATCATCACCACCATCACCATTATTACTACCATCATCACCACCATCACCATTATTACTACCATCATCACCACCATCACCATTATTACTACCATCATCACCACCATCACCATTATTACTACCATCATCACCACCATCACCATTATTACTACCATCATCACCACCATCACCATTATTACTACCATCATCACCACCATCACCATTATTACTACCATCATCACCACCATCACCACCATTATTACTACCATCATCACCACCATCACCATTATTCCATCATCACCACCAACACCATTATTTCACCACCATCACCACCAACACCAGTATTATCACCATCATCACCACCAACACCATTATTTCACCACCATCATCACCACCATCATCACCACCAACACCGTTATTACTACCATCATCACCACCATCACCATTATTACTACCATCATCACCACCATCACCATTATTACTACCATCATCACCACCATCACCATTATTACTACCATCATCACCACCATCACCATTATTACTACCATCATCACCACCATCACCATTATTACTACCATCATCACCACCATCACCATCATCACCACCATCACCATATTACCATCATCACCACCACACCTTCATACCACCATCACCACCACCATCACCATTATTACTACCATCATCATCACCATCACCATTATTACTACCATCATCACCACCATCACCATCATCATCATTCAACTGTACACTGCATAACCTAATGTTTTAATGTGGGTGACCTGCTTTTTGTTATTTCTGTCTTTTTCTCTCTTTCTCTGGCTTGTATCCATTCGGCCCCATTCAGCCAACTATTTTAAGACGTTTATCCCCATCTAGGTGTCGATTTCTTCCTGGCGAGCGATAGCGAACCAGCATTATATGAAGAAATCCGGCTTCGCCGGAGACATTTTTCTATCGAAAAATGTACACATTTAGCCTGCTGTCAAACAAAAATAAAAAATATGCTGGCTCGCTACCGCTCACCAGTAAAAAATTGACACCAGGATGGGGATAAACGTCTTAAAACAGTAGGCTGAATGGGGCCAAATGGATACAAGCCAGAGAAAGATAGAAAAGAACAGAACAAAAACAGGTCACCCCCCTTAAGTGAAGGGAATTAACTGATAATACAACACCTGTCTTGAATACAACACCTGTCGTGAATATATTATTACTTAGTCACTTCCAAATATAGAATAAAGCCGGAGTCACACGAGCCCTTTTTCGAGCAATTTTTACGGGCAATTATGGTCTGGAAGCTTACAAATTTACACTTTATGAGAATTGAGCCACCTAATATAATCTATCTTCAGTCTAGTTACCGATATCAGTGAGAAAATGTCCGGAAATAATAGGAGAACAAAGTTGCTCATGGAAAATTGACGGAAAAAGCGCTCGTGTGACAGTTCCTTAAGGGGAGGTATTTAGTTTGTTCCCTAGACCTCCATCAAGCTTAAAATTACACCCCCTGGAGTCCCTTTCAAGATAAATTTGTACATTTTTCGGTAGAAAAATTTCCCGGCCGAAGGCCGGTTCCTCTTAAATTGCAGGCTCGCTATCGCTCGCCAGGATAAAATCGACACCTGAATTGCACGAAAGGTCTTAATATGGGGTGAAAGTTCTTAAAATCGGTAAACTAATCGGGCAAACGTTTTATAATATCAAAAGCAATGGGGCTAAACATGAGGGAGAAAGGGGTCAAGAAAAAAATCCCTCAAGTGGAGACCTCCCCTTAATTATTGGTCCCCATGATCATATTATAACTCACCTTGTGTTTTTATTGTATTTATATATAAAACTCGTAATTTATCCCAGTTAGAAGAACTTACAAATTAATCATCTGTTTTTGTCTAAACACAACAATATGTGTTGTGTACAGTGTGTGAGTGTGTTGTGTACAGTGTGTGAGTGTGTTGTGTACAGTGTGTGAGTGTGTTGTGTACAGTGTGTGAGTGTGTTGTGTACAGTGTGTGAGTGTGTTGTGTGTATGTATTATGTGTGTTGTGTATGCCTGTTTATGTGTGTGTTGTGTGTATGTATTGTGTGTGTTGTGTGTACAGTGTGTGAGTGTGTTGTGTGTATGTATTGTGTGTGTTGTGTATGCCTGTGTATGTGTGTGTTGTGTGTATGTATTGTGTGTGTGTTGTGTGTACAGTATGTGTGTGTGTTGTGTATGCCTGTTTATGTGTGTGTTGTGTGTATGTATTGTGTGTGTTGTGTGTACAGTATGTGTGTGTGTTGTGTGTATGTATTGTGTGTGTTGTGTATGCCTGTTTATGTGTGTGTTGTGTGTATGTATTGAGTGTGTTGTGTGTATGTATTGTGTGTGTTGTGTATGCCTGTTTATGTGTGTGTTGTGTGTATGTATTGTGTGTGTTGTGTGTACAGTATGTGAGTGTGTTGTGTGTATGTATTGTGTGTGTTGTGTATGCCTGTTTATGTGTGTGTTGTGTGTATGTATTGTGTGTGTTGTGTGTATGTATTGTGTGTGTTGTGTGTACAGTATGTGTGTGTGTTGTGTGTATGTATTGTGTGTGTTGTGTATGCCTGTTTATGTGTGTGTTGTGTGTATGTGTTGTGTGTACAGTATGTGTGTGTGTTGTGTGTATGTATTGTGTGTGTTGTGTATGCCTGTTTATGTCTTTGTCGTGTGTATTTATTCTGTGTGTTGTGTATGCTTGTGTATGTGTGTGTTGTGTGTATGTATTGTGTGTGTTGTGTATGCCTGTGTATGTGTGTGTTGTGTGTATGTATTGTGTGTGTTGTGTATGCCTGTTTATGTGTGTGTTGTGTGTATGTATTGTGTGTGTTGTGTATGCCTGTTTACGTGTGTGTTGTGTATGTATTGTGTGTTGTGTATGCCTGTTTATGTGTGTTGTGTGTATGTATTGTGTGTTGTGTGTTCAGTATGTGTGTGTTGTGTGTATGTATTGTGTGTGTTGTGTATGCCTGTTTATGTGTGTGTGTGTAAGTATTGTGTGTGTTGTGTGTATGTATTGTGTGTGTTGTGTATGCCTGTTTATGTGTGTGTTGTGTGTATGTATTGTGTGTGTTGTGTGTACAGTATGTGTGTGTGTTGTGTGTATGTATTGTGTGTGTGTATGCCTGTTATGTGTGTTTGTGTGTATGTATTGTGTTTGTATTGTGTATGTATTGTGTGTGTGTGTACAGTATGTGTGTGGTTGTGTGTATGTATTGTGTGTGTTGTGTATGCCTGTTTATGTGTGTGTTGTGTGTACAGTATGTGTGTGTGTTGTGTGTATGTATTGTGTGTGTTGTGTATGCCTGTTTATGTGTGTGTTGTGTGTATGTATTGTGTGTGTTGTGTATGCCTGTGTATGTGTGTGTTGTGTGTATGTATTGTGTGTGTTGTGTATGCCTGTTTATGTGTGTGTTGTGTATGTATTGTGTGTGTTGTGTGTTGTATTGTGTGTGTTGTGTATGCCTGTTTATGTGTGTGTTGTGTGTATGTATTGTGTGTGTTGTGTATGCCTGTTTACGTGTGTGTTGTGTGTATGTATTGTGTGTGTTGTGTATGCCTGTTTATGTGTGTGTTGTGTGTATGTATTGTGTGTGTTGTGTATGCCTGTTTATGTGTGTGTTGTGTGTATGTATTGTGTGTGTTGTGTGTATGTATTGTGTGTGTTGTGTATGCCTGTTTATGTGTGTGTTGTGTGTATGTATTGTGTGTGTTGTGTGTACAGTATGTGAGTGTGTTGTGTGTATGTATTGTGTGTGTTGTGTATGCCTGTTTATGTGTGTGTTGTGTGTATGTATTGTGTGTGTTGTGTGTATGTATTGTGTGTGTTGTGTATGCCTGTTTATGTGTGTGTTGTGTGTATGTATTGTGTGTGTTGTTTATGTGTGTGTTGTGTGTATGTATTGTATGTGTTGTGTGTACAGTATATGTGTGTGTGTGTGTTGTGTGTATGTATTGTGTGTGTTGTGTGTATGTATTGTGTGTGTTGTGTGTATGTATTGTGTGTGTTGTGTATGCCTGTTTATGTGTGTGTTGTGTGTACAGTATGTGTTGTATGTATGTGTTGTGTGTACAGTATGTGTTGTATGTATGTGTTGTGTGTACAGTATATGTGTGTGTGTTGTGTATGCCTGTTTATGTGTGTGTTGTGTGTATGTATTGTGTGTGTGTGTTGTGTGTACAGTATATGTGTGTGTTGTGTGTATGTATTGTGTGTGTTGTGGTTGTGTATGTGTGTTTATGTGTTATGTGTGTGTTGTGTGTACAGTATATGTGTGTGTTGTGTGTATGTATTGTGTGTGTTGTGTATGCCTGTTTATGTGTGTGTATGTATTGTGTGTGTTGTGTGTACAGTATGTGTGTGTGTGTTGAGTGTATGTATTGTATGTGTTGTGTATGCCTGTTTGTGTTGTGTGTATGTATTATGTGTGTGTGTTGTGTGTACAGTATGTGTATGTATTGTGTGTTTTGTGTGTACAGTATATGTGTGTGTTGTGTGTATTTTATTGTGTGTGTTGTGTGTATGTATTATGTGTGTTGTGTGTATGTATTGTGTGTGTTGTGTGTATGTATTGTGTGTGTTGTGTGTATGTATTATGTGTGTTGTGTGTATGTATTGTGTGTGTTGTGTGTATTGTTACGTATCTTGGTCCTCAAGTGGTTAACTTGATGAATCTAGATAGCACAGAGATATATATTAAGGTATCAGTCAGCTGAAGGCAAAACAAAAGTAAAATCTAATAACATAAATTCCTGTTGTTGCTTCCTTTCCTTTTGGATCTTAGGACTTAGTATCCTTTATTGACTGATACTCTTTAATTATGAAAAATACTGAAACTAATTAAAGTCATGTAGTGTTTATAAAGAATTATTATTTAACCGAAGCTTAGTAGGCTATGGTTATGAACCGAATAAGTTATAGCTAAAGAAGGACTATTAATTTTATAAAAAGTCTTGAAAGATAAATATTAAAGTAAGAATATTTCTGTCTCTTACCCTTTTTGAAATGAATAGATAGTTTTCTTCTATGTCCTTTTATTTATATTTAAAGTAATTATTCTTGGTTCTTGTCTTACGTTAATAGTATTATATTATTATTATCATCAGGAGTAATATCAAAGTCACATAAAAAGTTAGATATATATTTAATAATTAGTTAAATTTATTTCTTAACCACGTAACATTGAGGTTTGATTATGAGTAAATAAAGTTACAGGATCGTTTCATAGATTCGATTCAGGTCTCACTCAAATAATATGAAAAGCAAAATATAATATTTTGAAGCAAAAGAATTTTCTTCAGCTTAGAAAATCACTAGAAGTAATATTATCACAGCCATGTTAGTCTAAGGCGATATTACTAATACGAGACAATAGCATCACCGTACTAAGCACCGTTAAGCAATGTAAGCTTAATTCAAAGAAAATGAAAGAACTCTTAAGCATTAATATAAAACAATAGTATTACTTTCATCATAACCCAATTACTTAAAGAGTTGCTTTAGTCCACAAGTTAGTCAACTAAAATAGTTAAGTACATAATAATAGCGTTAACGTTAATTCGCAATCAAATAGTTACACATAATAGTAGCGTTCACGTTAATTCCCAATCAAATAGTTAAACACATAATAGTAGCGTTCACGTTAATTCCCAATTAAATAGTTAAACACATAATAGTAGTGTTCACGTTAATTCCCAATTAAATAGTTAAACACATTACACACATTAAACACATCACGTTAATTCCCAATCACATATCTCACTAACCAACATAACATAAGTGTTTACACCGAACACACTTAACACACATTTATATAATCTGACTGACAGTCACAATCCCATTATAATACTTCACCCCGTCTTCCTCCAGCTGCAAGTTCACCTTCCCCAACTCCAAATGAGACTGATTTGAATGCCCACAACTCGGGTCTTATATACCAAACAATGATGGTGTAGGAACGAATCAGGAGGCGGCGGGTGGTGCCGGCGCCAATCATAGCTCCTCGAATCACATAACAGGTGCGAGGTCCATTCACAGCTCCTGGCGTCGATCATACGTCATAGCATCGGTCATCGAGGTGTGAAGGCTAGCATGCTGGTATGGGGCGAGATGGTTTGCCCACTCGCTCGTTCGCTAGTCTGCTTCACCGTTTTGGGTAGTGGGCTCCTTCAACTCTAATTCTAACTCTTAAATTAACATACAGGGCTCCGTATGTCAGACCTCCCCCCTAGAAAAGAGTTTAAGGAGTATAGTACAGAATATTAAACATAATACATAAATAGATTCACCACCAGATTGGCAACAGCAAGATTATAATGAGGATATAATAAGGATATCACCCAAAGTAGGCAACGTCTCCAGGTACCACATCAGAACATAGCCGGAACGTAGCTGGAGCGTTAATCGAACTGCAAGGCATTATCTCACAGCTGAAGGCTTGAAAGCGCACTACAAAAGCATGATATTTACCTCGCTACAAGGGAGAGCTAATTGCCAAAATCCTCTCATTAAATGAAACTTACTGCTGTATGAGGCCAACCCGGTAAATGCAATCTTTGATCCGTGGCAGTGGGTAGGTATCGTTCTTTGTGACAGCATTGACTTGCCTATAGACCCTACAAAACCAATGGCTCCCGTCTGGCTTCGGCACAAGTATGACCGGACTACTCCACTGGCTTAAGGCCCTAGTGATCAGTTCATTAGAAATCATAAAGTCAAGCTCGACCTGCAGTATACTCCTGCGTTGTGGCGAGACACGGTAGGGGGATAGTTTAATGGGAGTTGCATCCCCTACGTCGATGTCGTGCACGGCCAAAGAAGTAAGCCCCGGAGTATCACGGAACACACTGGGAGACTGAGATAAAACAGAGATTAGTTGGTTCGCTTGATCAGAGGGAAGATGACATAGTTTAGATGGTAATTCCCTCAAAGCCACTGAATTATACTGAAAGTTGGATAGGCTACATGACAAGTCAAAGTCTGCATGGATACCTTCAGGCTCTGGAACAGTCTGTTGCGGGTCAGTAAGAGAACTGAAGACTTTGTCCGCACCAGGCTGTTCACAGGTCCTGACATTCACTGCCACAGTGGGAGAATCTGGAGGAGAGGAATCAGGGGACCTATGGTAGGGCTTCAACATATTTATATGGAATACTTGCGTGGGCTTTCTCCTGTCTGGGGTAGTTACTAGATAATCGGTAATGCTCACCCTCCGAATGATCTTATATGGGCCCCTGAACTTGGCAGATAAAGGTTGGCCAAAAAGGGGGAGCAGGACCAAAACCTCATCACCGGGCTTAAACTCCCTCTCACGGGCTTTTCTGTCATACCGTTTCTTCATGGAGCTTTTAGCCACTGTCAAGTTTTGAGCGGCAAACTCACATGAGGATCTCAGCCGGGTTTTGAAATCTGAAACATACTTGAGGAGGTTTTGGTTCCCCTCCTGGCCAACTAGGCTATCCTGCAATAGTTGCAAAGGACCTCTTACCTGGTGACCGAAAACTAGCTCATTAGGGGAAAAACCCAGGGATTCAGTTGGAACCTCACGAGTAGCAAATAAAAGAAAAGGTACCCCCTTATCCCACTCAACTCCGGTCTCTGTACAATACTTACGTAACATTCCCTTTAATGTCTGATGATATCGTTCGAGAACCCCTTGACTCTCTGGGTGGTAGGTGCTAGACTTTACATGCTCGATACCCAACTCCTTCAGGGACTGCTGGAAAATGTTAGAGGTAAAATTAGTTCCTTGATCACTTTGCACCTCATGGGGGAAACCCATTCTGGTGAAAAATTTGAGCAGTTCCTTGATTACAGTTGGAGCAGAGGTAGTCCTTAAGGGTATAGCCTCTGGGTAGCGAGTTGCCATGTCCATGATAGTTAATAAATAAATGTTACCTTGGGAAGTCTTAGGCAATGGGCCTACAATGTCCACTACCACCCGAGTAAAAGGATTCTCGAAAACGGGCAAGGGCACCAGAGGATGTACAGGCACCTTCTGATTGGGTTTTCCTGTCATCTGGCAAGTGTGACACACTCTACAACACTCCACTACATCTGCACGCATTCCTGGCCAGTAAAAGTGGGATCTGATTCTGTCTAGAGTTTTTCTCACACCTAGGTGTCCTGCCAATGGTATACAATGTGCCATTTCCATGATATCTTTACGACAAGGTTTGGGGACTACTACTTGATGGACGTCCCAAGCCCCGTCATCGATTGGTCTGTGTGGCGGTCTCCATCTTCGCCACAATACTCCTCCTTTGAGGTAGAAACATTCACCACCCTCCTTCTCACATTCCTCTTCACTCACGGACCTGGCAGCTAACTCCTTGCATTCACAATCATCTCTCTGTAGCTCTACCAGGCCACTAGGACAATTTGGAGGGGTTTCATGGTCATCGTTAGGGTCAAGATGAGCCATAAAGGTGTCAGATAAATCCACCTCAGTCACATCATCAGGCACAGTTGGAGCACCATTCACACTCTCATCATCCCTTTCATCAACCCTTACATTCGGTACATTTCTGTCTGAGGGAACTGCTACTTGAGACATTGAAAGTTTGTCAGCACACACAGGGAAAACAGTTGGCAACTCCTTGTCGAGCTCACCGGTTAGTGGCTCGTTAACAGGGGAAAGTGACAAAATGGGGTCTGGTCGGACCTTCTCACCTGCTACATCATTCCCCAAAAGGAGTGTTACCCCAGGCACAGGGATATCTTGGGACCTACACAAAGCTATGGTGGCCTCACCCTGTAGTAACTCGCATTCAATTTCGCCTTTTACCAAGTATGCATAAAACTGGCCTCCAGCACCTCTCATTACAACTGGTTCGCCAGGTGGGCACTCAGTGTAAGGATTCACCATGAGGGTGCTAGTAGAACCTGTGTCTCTCAGAATTTTTACCTCATGCATGCAACCATTTAATCTCACGTTGCCAGATGAAATAAAGGGACGGTAACTGTCCTGCACTGATGGTGAAATTATTATTGGTTTAACCCTTGTGGGTTGCACCACACATGCTACTACACCCCTGTCTAGATGATTTACGTTAGCTGCTAGGTACTCCTTCTGTCGAGAGTCCTGCATTAAAGGAACTTTTGGTGCTAGGTACTCCTTCTGTCGGGAGTCCTGCATTAAAGGAACATTTGGTGCTAGGTACTCCTGTCGGGAGCCCTGCATTAAAGGCACACATGGAATTTGAGATACGGCGGCAACTGTCTGCCCCGATCTCTCGGTTTTTTCCTTGGCCCAGCACTGATAAGCTAGGTGGCCTCTCATGCCACAAAAAGTACATACTTTAGGGGATACGGGAAAGTTCCCTCTTTGAGCATTACTATTAGTTTGGGGCCCACCTCTGTTACCATTGCCCTGAGTCGCATTTTTAGTTGGGGGAACGTTTCTATTTTGGCTAGCTGGGGAAGACGTTATAGGCTTGTGACTGGGTCTGTCAGATTTGTGATTGGGATACTTAAAATTAGAACTAGTATTATCGTAGGGCTTCTTTCCACGAAATTTGTTGTTGAGCACGTATGTGTCAGCCATGTCAGCAGCATCGGCAAGACAATCTACCTTTTTCCCCTTTAAATGATAGGATACAGAAGAATCAATTTTCCATAGGAAATTTTCTAACAGGACCAACTCCTTCAGATCGTTGTAGCTTGTGACTTTCTTACTCTTGACCCAATGATTGAAAGTTTTAGTCATGGTCCTGGCAAATACCTTATGGGTTTCTTCTACTTTCTTCTGGTTTTTACGGAAAGATTGCCTGTAAGCCTCAGGCTGCAATTGATAGGTTTTTAGGATAGCTTCTTTGAGATTGTCATAATCCTGCCTAACTTCTGCTACTTCTGACAAATACGTGGCTCGAGCCTGCCCTGTCAAAACAGTTTGTAACATAAAAGGCCATTGATCTCTTGTCCACTTCATACCTCCAGCAACTTCCTCAAACAAAACAAAGAAATCCTGCACATTATCCTCAGTGAAAGGTGGAATGACACTAGTCATAGTTAATCCCAGAGGGGGAGCAATTAAGGGAGCATTTGTATTGACATTTAGTTGAGCCGTACGATATTGATATTCATATTGTTCGGTCGTTGCTCTGGCTTTTATTCTGGCTTCTTCGGTATTTGCTTCGGCATTTATTCTGGCTAGTTCTATTTTTAGTTTGGCTTGTTCTAGTTCGAATATTTGATCACCGGTCAAACCAGGTGGCAATTGTACATTAAGTTGGCTAGGTTTACTCGGGATCCCACCAACTGCTCCGTCACCCTCCCCGCCTTCTACAGGGAACAAGTGGGTTTTTATGGTCTGAGCCACCTCTACTTTGGACATGTTTGAGACAGTTAATTGGAGATGTGAGGCAAGCACTTTCAGTTCGGATTTTGACAGACAGTCAATATCAGGGGATGTGGGTTCTGATTCTATGAAAACTCTAGCATCTTCGTCATTAATTAGTTGAGGCATGATTAATATTTGATTTTTAAGTAGTGAAACGCTAATGAAACCGAGTGAAACTGTATGAAACGAATCCTGGCAAGGTCGCCACTCTTCTGTTACGTATCTTGGTCCTCAAGTGGTTAACTTGATGAATCTAGATAGCACAGAGATATATATTAAGGTATCAGTCAGCTGAAGGCAAAACAAAAGTAAAATCTAATAACATAAATTCCTGTTGTTGCTTCCTTTCCTTTTGGATCTTAGGACTTAGTATCCTTTATTGACTGATACTCTTTAATTATGAAAAATACTGAAACTAATTAAAGTCATGTAGTGTTTATAAAGAATTATTATTTAACCGAAGCTTAGTAGGCTATGGTTATGAACCGAATAAGTTATAGCTAAAGAAGGACTATTAATTTTATAAAAAGTCTTGAAAGATAAATATTAAAGTAAGAATATTTCTGTCTCTTACCCTTTTTGAAATGAATAGATAGTTTTCTTCTATGTCCTTTTATTTATATTTAAAGTAATTATTCTTGGTTCTTGTCTTACGTTAATAGTATTATATTATTATTATCATCAGGAGTAATATCAAAGTCACATAAAAAGTTAGATATATTTAATAATTAGTTAAATTTATTTCTTAACCACGTAACATTGAAGTTTGATTATGAGTAAATAAAGTTACAGGATCGTTTCATAGATTCGATTCAGGTCTCACTCAAATAATATGAAAAGCAAAATATAATATTTTGAAGCAAAAGAATTTTCTTCAGCTTAGAAAATCACTAGAAGTAATATTATCACAGCCATGTTAGTCTAAGGCGATATTACTAATACGAGACAATAGCATCACCGTACTAAGCACCGTTAAGCAATGTAAGCTTAATTCAAAGAAAATGAAAGAACTCTTAAGCATTAATATAAAACAATAGTATTACTTTCATCATAACCCAATTACTTAAAGAGTTGCTTTAGTCCACAAGTTAGTCAACTAAAATAGTTAAGTACATAATAATAGCGTTAACGTTAATTCGCAATCAAATAGTTAAACACATAATAGTAGCGTTCACGTTAATTCCCAATCAAATAGTTAAACACATAATAGTAGCGTTCACGTTAATTCCCAATTAAATAGTTAAACACATAATAGTAGTGTTCACGTTAATTCCCAATTAAATAGTTAAACACATTACACACATTAAACACATCACGTTAATTCCCAATCACATATCTCACTAACCAACATAACATAAGTGTTTACACCGAACACACTTAACACACATTTATATAATCTGACTGACAGTCACAATCCCATTATAATACTTCACCCCGTCTTCCTCCAGCTGCAAGTTCACCTTCCCCAACTCCAAATGAGACTGATTTGAATGCCCACAACTCGGGTCTTATATACCAAACAATGATGGTGTAGGAACGAATCAGGAGGCGGCGGGTGGTGCCGGCGCCAATCATAGCTCCTCGAATCACATAACAGGTGCGAGGTCCATTCACAGCTCCTGGCGTCGATCATACGTCATAGCATCGGTCATCGAGGTGTGAAGGCTAGCATGCTGGTATGGGGCGAGATGGTTTGCCCACTCGCTCGTTCGCTAGTCTGCTTCACCGTTTTGGGTAGTGGGCTCCTTCAACTCTAATTCTAACTCTTAAATTAACATACAGGGCTCCGTATGTCAGAGTATGTATTATGTGTGTTGTGTGTATGTATTGTGTGTGTTGTGTGTATGTATTGTGTGTATGTATTGTGTGTGTTGTGTGTATGCCTGTTTGTGTTATGTTAGTTGTGCCTATTTGTATGTGTTTATTATTTGGATGTGTTTGTTGTATGTGTTTATGTTGATTGTATTGCGTGTGTTGTGTATATGAGTGTGTGTGTGTGTGTGTGTGTGTGTACCTGATCCCAGAAACACTGTCCAGCCAGGAATTTTAATGTGAGAGCATCACCCTTGGTATACTCCTTGACCCCCCCCCCTCTCTCTCTCTCTCTCTCTCTCTCTCTCTCTCTCTCTCTCTCTCTCTCTCTCTCTCTCTCTCTCTCTCTCTCTCTCTCATACATATAATAATAAGGCTCTCTCCTTAATTAACATGTACACTCGCTCCAAGAAGTATCTGCACCCCTACGCTGATCATCTGTGTACAGCTTGATAGGGTTGGCACCTCTGCCTGCAACTATATCCATGTGTCAGACACGATCCTCTTTTACACATGGATATAGTTGCAGGCATAGGTGCCACCCCTACCGAGCTGTACACACCAGTTGATCAGCATAGGGGTGCAGATACTTCTTGGAACGAGTGTACAGTAAACATACAGTATATTGTATAAATATATCCCGCTGGCTATACCAATCACTAATATAAACAAAAATATATATATATATTTCCTATACTGTATATTTACACTCATTCCCCCTTAAGGGGAGACTGACCGTTTGTTTGGTCTATTAATTAATGTATTCATATATATATATTAGTTTCCTCCCTAGACCTCCATCAAGCTTAGAAGAAAAAAACCTAGACCCTCATTCAAGATAAATGTGTACATTTTTCGGTAGACAAAAGACCCAACCGAAGGCCGTTTTCTTCTAAAATTAGAGACTCGCAATCGCTCGCCAGGAAAAAATCGACACCTGGAAGGTCGCGAAAGGTTTTAATATTGACACAAAAAATGAGGCGATAAACTAACGGAACGAACGTCTTAAAACCACAAAACTAATATGCTAAACATGAGGGAGAAGTGGGTCCCCAACAAACGAGTACCTCCCCCTTAAGTGTACACATGTGTGGTTGGGTTCAGGTACACATGTGCCTGACTGGATAGTTCATTTATTATTTCCCCAGGTGTGTCTGGGAAGGTGTGATTTATTCTCTCTCTCTCTCTCGCTCTCGCTCTCTCTCTCTCTCTCTCTCTCTCTCTCTCTCTCTCTCTCTCTCTCTCTCTCACACTATGTATACAATTATACTGTGCATATGTTAATATAACCAAATATATATATATATATATATATATATATATATACAGTATATATACAGTATATATATATATATATATAATATATAATATATATATATATATTATATATATTATTATATATATACAGTAGTATATAATATACTGTATATACACATTATATATACAGTATAATTATATACCGGTATATATATATATATATATATATATATATATATATATATATATATATATATATATATATATATACTGTGTATATGTGTGTGTGTGTGTGTGTGAAACAGACAGCCATATAAACAGACATACAATATAATTAAATACGTTTCTATAAACCCGGTAAAGCCAATATACTGTTAATACTATTATGTTATGTGTGTGTTATTCAGGGGACGAATTATATTGTTAAAACTATTATGTAAGGCACTTCGTTAATTGTATGTGTGTTAACTGTGTGGGTGGATGTGTGTGCGTGGTGTGTGTGTGTATTGAATGTGTGTATGTATTGACTGTAATTGTGTGTGTGTGTGTCTGTATTGACTATGTGTATGGTGTGTGTGTGTGTGTGTGTATTGAATGTGTGTGTATATATTGACTAAGTGTGTGTGTGTGTCTGTATTGACTATGTGTATGGTGTGTGTGTGTGTGTGTATTGACTGTGTGGGTGAGTGGATGTGCTATGTGTGTGGGTGTGCCTATGTGTATGTGTGTAGGTGTGCCTGTATTAACTATGTATATGTGTGTGTGGGTGTGCGGATGTGTATGTGTGTGTATTGTGTACCTGTATGTGTAATGGGTGTGCCTGCAGTAACAGTGCGTGTGCGTGCGTGTGTGTGTGTATGTCGCTGTAGACTATAAGCTGTTAATTTAGGTTAAATAATATTGCATTGTAATAAAGTCCAATCTATATCACTTTTTAATATTCAAAACCTTAATAATATCACTTTTAACCCTTACAGTACCGGCGACGTCTGCTTGTTTTTATTTCAGCTACATATAGACGATTTTATGAAGCTTAGGAAGGATATATGGTAGCTAAAAAAAAAAAAAAAAACGGGTAGACATCCTTCCTAAGCTGATTAAGACCGTGTAATAGTTGTCCCAAAATAATGAAAAAGGATGTCACCGGTACTGAAGGGGTTAAGGAACTAGGGACATGCAGTATTCATGTAGTGACGCATTTTGACACTTTATTATGGCTATCATTAGACGATATTATACAGTTTAGGAAGGATCTGTGGGTATTATAAGGGTGAACACTATTTCAATTAACTCTGACTTCCCTATAACCTTCCTAAGCTGAATAAAATTGTCTAATATTAGCCAGAAAACAAACAAAATGCCTAATCCGATCTCGAAAGGGTTAATCTTGTATACGTTCTCTGAGGAAAATTAATTAGTTTGATATATATTGCTTTAAGGGGAGGTTTTTAGTTTGTTCCATATATCTCCATCAAGCTTAAAATTACACCCCCTAAACCCCCTTTCAAGATAAATGTGTACATTTTTCGGTAGAAAAATGTCTCGGCCGAAGGCCGGTTCCTCTTAAATTACAGGCTCGCTATCGCTCGCCAGGAAAAAATCGACATCTAATTGGCACGAAAGGTCATACAATTGATAGAAATGTGGCGAAAGTTCTTAAAATCGCCAAACTAAAGTTGCAAACGTCTTAAAATCTCAGAAGCAATGGGGCTAAAAAATTAGGGAGAAAGGGGACCAGAAAAAACTCCCTCAAGTGGAAATCTCCCCTTAATTACCTAGATGATATTATTTTGATGGTAGTCTATAGTCCGTTCATTCTAGGTCGGGCGGAAATCGCAGCTTCGAACCTCTGTAACTCAAAAAGGGGTAGAGCAAATGAGCTGTCAATTTCCACACCTATTCCTAAGCCAAGTGTTCCTATTTGGTAGAAATATTAGCTCGATTACTCTAGTCCTTTATGAGTTATGAGAGGTTTAGGGGTTACGATTTCTGCCCAAACCCTCATGAACGGACTATAGCATATGTGGAGGTTCAAAGGGGAGAGATATACCGAGATTTGCATATATACACTGACCACACAGGCCTTGGGAGCTATGTGAGGTGGGCAGGACTAAATGATCAAAGCCTAAATGATAGATGTTGGTGGAAGAAAGGGATAGCTGAGCGAGAGAGAGAGAGATTGAGAGTGAAGCAGGATTATAGGAAAGGAATGAAGAGAGAGAGAGAGAGAGTGGTGCAGGATTATAGGAAAGGAATGGAGAGAGAGAGAGAGAGAGTGAGCGAGCTTGAGAGTGAAGCAGGATTATAGGAGAGGAATGGAGAGAGAGAGAGAGAGAGTGAGATTGAGTTTTAGAGTGAAGTAGGATTATAGGAAAGGAATGGAGAGAGAGAGAGAGAAAATAAGTGTGTGTGTGAATGTTAAGGGAGAGAGACGAGGGGAGGGGAGATTGTAATAATATTCAGAAAAAGAATTGTTAAGATTCTCATGCGTGTCTCAACCTGACCACTTGAGTCTTTGCAAGGAAGTGAGAGAGAGAAAAAGAGAGAGAGAGAGCAGTGGAAGATAATGAGGCAGCATTATAGGACAAGAATTGAATGGAGAGAGAGAGAGAGAGATGGGGGGAGGGGGGCATATAAAAACACGAAAACACGCAAATAAAGATGTGAATGTAAAGAAAACGGAAATGAGGGGAAACAAACAAATAAAACCAACTTACACAGAATATTCCTTCCTTTATTCTTATTTACTATTTGTTTATGTTACCCTTGATTTTTGTATTTCTATAGCTATTTTTACTCGTATTCATGTTTTGTTTTCGACATGTCTAAAATATATTGGTTTTCCTTCATAATTTCTTCTTTTTCGTGCATAAATTAACTACATCATTTGCTTCTCCGTTTTTGTTGTATATTGTTTTCCATATATATATATATATATATATGATTTTGTTTTTTCTTGTCTTTCTTTTCAAAAATAAAACAAAATCCTCTCTTCTAACATTACAAAATAATATTTTCTCGAAAAATATTTTCGGGGAATTATTGTCGTCGTCGTCGGGTTTTGAAGTTTTCTGATGACAGAATTTTTTTTGCGTCATTTTTCTATCGAAAAATGTAAAGTTTTTGCACAAGTTCCAAAACCTCTCTCTCTCTCTGTCGTCGTCGTCGGCAAATTCTTCCATCTTCGTCATCGTCGAAAATAATACTTTCTCAAAAAATATTTTTTAATTTTTCTTTACATTTCAAAATGAGTTCTTTGATTTTGTCATTCCTTCATTTCGTCAATGTTGCGAATTATTATTTCAAATTGTAAATTGGACTCTTCCACAAAAATGTATCGTCTTCGGCCAAAAAACGGCGGAATTGCATTAAAATATTTTTTGAGAAAATATTATTTTGGCAAAGTTTTTGAGGCAATTAAAAAGTATATATATATATATATATATATATATATATATATATATATATATATATATATATATATATTATATATATATATATATATATATATATATATATATATATATATATATATATATAATATATATATATATATAATATACGTATCTTGTTTACTCTTTGCTATCAAGTCTCTTATATATTTATTTTATTTAAATTTATTAATCTATTCTACGTGTGTATCGATTAAATCTACGGCTATATAAATATATTTTAAGTATATACAGTATTCATGTATTGTCAATATATTTTAAGTATATACAGTATTCATGTATTGTCAATATAAATTAAAGGGGGTTAGCCTACCTGCTTTTTTGTTCTCCCCCTTTCTCTCTTTCTCTGGCTTGTATCCATTTGACCCCATTCAGCCAACTGTTTGAAGACGTTTATCCCCATTCAGGTGTCGATTTCATCCTGGCGATTGATAGCGAGCCAGCATTGTATGGAGAAATCCGGCTTCGCCGGATAAATGTACACATTTAGGTTTCTGTAAACAAATATATACGGTATATATATATATATATATATATATATATATATATATATATATATATATATATATATATATATATATGCTGGCTCGCATTACGCTCGCCAGGAAAATATTGACACCTGGATGGGGGTTAACGTCTTAAAACAGTAGGCTGAATGGGGCCGAATGGATACAACCCAGAGAGAGATAGTGAGAAAGAGAAAACAAAACAAGGTTGAGCCCCCTTAATGTGGTGTACGTATATATTACCCCCCCCACCCCCCTGGCCCAGCCATTAATGTGTTTCCGACAGACGGGATATTATCTAGTTTATATATAGACCAATAAAGGAAGATGTACATACGTGTGTGTGTGTGTGTGTGTGTATACTGTATGTGCGTGTGTGTGTATATATATATATATATATATATATATATATATATATATATATATATATATATATATATATATATATATATATAAAGATAGATGGATAGATAGATAGCTAGTTAGACAGATAGATAGATAGAGTGATAGATACACAGATAGATATATAGATAGATATGGGGGAAGGGGGATGAAAAGCCTGAGAAGATTAATACGGGCATTATTCCTGGCAGTAAGCATTTTATCCTTCAGCTATTGGCATTTTTCTGGCAGGCTGGCATTTTCTGGTTCAATATTGGCATTCTTCTGTTATGGCCTTTGAATATTATTTATTTTCTTGGAGGTAGCCATTTTATCAGGATCCACACTTAAGGGGAGGAAGGCCGTTTTTCTGGACCCCCTTCTCCCTAATGTTTAGCCCCACTAGTTTTGAGATTATAAGACGTTCGGCCCATTAGTTTGGCGATTTTAACACCTTTCGCCCCATTTCGTTGTCAATGGTAACACCTTTCGTGCCATTTAGGTGTCGATTATTTCCTGGCGAGCGAAAGCGAGCCTGCAATTTTAAGAGGAATCGGATATATATATATATATACAGTATATACACAGTATTATATTATTATAGTAAGTATATCTCACAAATACACGTGACTTACTTAATGTATTATTTTTAGACTCTCAGCCAGGCTCGAACCACCGGCTGTCAGAACGCGTGTCCATACTTTATTTATTCAACTACACCACGGCGTTATAAAGAATAGCTAACCTTTTCCTATTTATATTAAGGAGAAGGATACATATGTGGTGCAGTTGATTAAGCATGGAAGCTCGTCCTGACTGTCAATAGTTGGAGCCAGGCTCAGAAAAATAAGAAAAAGAACATAAAAAAAAATATATATATATATATATATATATGTATAAAGAGAGAGAGAGAGAGTGAGTGGTAGGGGGAGGATAGTTATAAGCAATGTATATTAGATAACTGATTAATTTACATAAAGATGAATATGTAGAAAGGCAGATAGATAGATAGATGGATAAATAAACAGATAGATAAAGATTGTCCGCCTAGATAGATATAGCCTACGTTAGATAGAGGTTAGGTCAGGGAACCAAACAATAGCGTGGAGAAGAAAAAGACTAGAGTAGTTTATTAGTTCTGATGGAGTTTGGTAATGACCAAGTTTTAAAGGAGGTGGAGAGAGAGAGAGAGAGTTACAAGGAATAGTTAATATCTCAAAGATCTTACTGTCCAATCCGGGGAGATACTGGATGTGATAAGAGATACATTGTGTAGTGCACTACACTCATTGCAGAGTGTGCACAATACTATCTACTCTCTTCTTGAACTGCTCTACTGAAGAACTAGTTATAACTTCTGAGAGAAGTCTGTTCCAGGTAGAACAGGTCTTATATGTGAACAAGTTTGTACAAATACTAGTGATGAACCTTTTTCATTCTAACTTTCAGCCATGGTTGCATATTGTAGTCATATAGAGTATTAAACTTCAATGAGCTGACCTCGTAGTCTGCGTGTGTCCAATGGAACAAGATCAGACTTAGGAAGGGGTAAGGGGGAGGGGAAGGAGTAACGGGGAATAGGAAGGGGGAGGAGGAGAAAGAGTAAGGTTGAATAGGAAGGGGAGAGGAGGAGTAAAGGGGAATAGGAAGGGGGAGGAGGAGTAAAGGGGAATAGGAAGGGGGAGGAGGAGAAAGAGTAAGGTTGAATAGGAGGGGGGGGGTGAGGAGGAGTAAAGGAATAGGAAAGGGGGGGGGAGAGGGAGGAGGAGCAAAGGGGAATAGGAAGGGGGGGTGAGGAGGAGTAAAGGAATAGGAAAGGGGGGGGAGAGGGAGGAGGAGCAAAGGGGAATAGGAAGGGGGGGTGAGGAGGAGTAAAGGAATAGGAAAGGGGGGGGGGGGGAGGGAGGAGGAGCAAAGGGGAATAGGAAGGGGCGAGGGGGAGGAGTTGAGGGGAATAGGAACAGGAGGAGGAAGAGGAGGGGTAAAGGGGAATAGGAACAGGGAGAGAAAGAAGAGGAGGAGTAAAGAGGAAGAGAAGAAGGAGGAGGAGTAAAGATGAATAGGAAGGGGAGGGTGAGGATGAGGAAGAGGAGTAAAGTGGAAGAAGAAAGGGAAAGCAGGGTGGAAGAGGAGGAGGAAGAAGAAAATAGAGGTAGGATGGTGGGAGGAATAGGAAGAGAAAGAGAAGAAGAATGAAGAGGGAGGTAGAGGAAGAGCAGAAGGAGAGGAGAAGGAGGAAGAAGAGGGGGAGGAGAGAGAGAGAGACTGGAAATTGTTGAAAGTTACATGCAAAAGGTTGGTAAAGTGAATTATAGAAGGTTAAAAAATAGTTCGTGGCATTGAATCACAAGGCACACACAGACATACACACACACACAAACACGCAAACACACACAGACACACACACACACACTATATCCAGACAGACAGACAGGCAGACGGTCACGGTAGCCAAGCGCGTTTAGTCTCTGTACTGAAGAGAGTACTGCTAAACTCCTGTAGTACTGTACTGGATTAATACATCCTGATGATACATTCTAATGATATTTAAATTGGTTCATTTGATCCCACAGGTTTAACACCTTAACCTTTCCACCCATGACTCGACTATTGTATATGTATTGTATGTTATTGTATATGTATTGTATGTTATTGTATATGTATTGTATGTTATTGTATATGTATTGTATGTTATTGTATATGTATTGTATGTGTATTGTATATGTATTGTATGTGTATTGTATGTGTATTGTATATGTATTGTATATGTATTGTATATGTATTGTATATGTATTGTATATGTATTGTATATGTATTGTATATGTATTCATATACAGTACATACTGGGGAAACCTCTATAACAATAAACGCACCTAGACTTTTACCTCAATGGTGGTGTGGAAAAAAAGTCATAACATCAGAAACACTGGATAATTTTCTACTATAGAGAAGTATCCCATTCATTATGATTACAGAAAACCGTACAATAAAAGCAAACACTTTAAAGTCTGCCACACAGAATATTTTGACCAATAGTTTATTTTATCATTTAAGACATTATATATATATATAGATTTAGGGTATATAAAAATCACGTTAATAATTAAGTTAGTACAATTTCATCTCCCAGAGAGAGAGAGAGAGAGAGAGAGAGAGAGAGAGGGAGGGCAAATGGTTTCTCGCCCCCATTATCAACTTATCAGCTGATAGCGAGGGTAAAACAGTGTTGTCAAGTTCTGCCCTACCAACGGACTGTTTATGCTGAACGGATTTTTTTTTTTTTAACAACCATTCCTCCTTGTGGCCGCCTCCTTCAAACTTTCCACAGCCATATCTCTCTCTCTCTCTCTCTCTCTCTCTCTCTCTCTCTCTCTCTCTCTCTCTCCTCCACTTTTCATTTCCACCTAATCCTTTCTTTTATTGTCTATTTGTTTAACCCTTTCACCTTTGATTCTGGCTATAATTGGGCGAGTGAGAAGGGGTTAAGGCTGGAGAAAATGGGCTTCTTTCCATCTTAATTACTCAGCTAGCACAACGATTGTATAGCCACATATGTAGCTAATTATGAGGTGCTGCAGTAATACATGACTGAGACGTAGTAGTTTCCTAGCTTATGCAAAATCTATTATAGTTTGTGTTGATTGTTTACATCACTACCCTCTCGTTCTAATTGTTGTTGTTGTTGTTATTGTGAGTTTGTTGTTTTAAGTCTTTTAATCTTTTTCCTCCTGTTTTGTTTCTCTTTCATGAAATCTAGTTTTCTTGTATTTTTGTCTTGTCTCTGATAAGTTAATTTGACTTTATATTGTCTTTGTCCCAGTTTTGGTTTGTTTAGTTTGTAAGTTTTACATTTTAATTTAATCCTCTTCTTCCTCTCCTCTTCTTACGACAATACACATAACCTACCTCCTTCAGTCATACTAATTAGCCACTTCATTCTGTATACAGTACAGTATACACTCACACTCCTCTTATATGTTGCTACACACACGCACACTCTCTATCTCTCTCTCTATCTATCTCTCTATCTATCTATTTATTTATCTATCTATCTATCTACCTATCTCTCTATCTATCTATCTGTCTATCTATTTTTTATCTATATTTTGGCTTTTATTAGAGGATTGTATTCAGTTTAAATAGGGCGTCCAGCTTCAACAAACAGGATTCGAAATATCTCTCTTAACCATTTTCTTTTACTGCCACAGATTTTTCTTAAGCTGCACAAAACACACACACACACACACACACACACACACACACACACACACACTATAATATATCAACAATGCAATCACACACACTCACTGCTGTCTGTACTCATGACTTTACACACACACACACACACACACACAGGACCTAAGAACACACATACACACACACACGCACATAGAAGGTTCTGTTATTCAGAGGCTTATTGTGATTGCATTTATCTTTAGGAGTCCTAGAAGTAGATTATCAGCTAAAGAAAATCGTGTTATGGGAACCAGATTATAATGGATATTATGCCATCGTACTGAAAGGGATAATTGTTTATATTCCTTTATAGATGATTTTAATTGTGTTGTTTTGTTTCAGCCTGACCACCGGAGACGTATGACCGCCTTGCTGCTGACTGGTGATAATGTAAGTACTGTTTATTGGGGAACGTTTACTTTAAGGGAAGGTTTTTAGTTTGTTTTCTACTCCTCCAGCAATCTTAAAATTTCACCCCCTTGACCCTCTTTCAAGATAAATTTGTACATTTTTCGGTAGAAAAATGTCCCGGCTGAAAGTCGGTTCCTCTTATATCACAGGCTCGCTGTCGCTCGCCAGGATAAAGTCGACACCTAAATGGCACGAAAGGTCTTAAAATTGACAGAAATGGGTCGAAAGTTCTTAAAATAGCCAAAATAATGGGGCGAACGTCTTAAAATTAGAAAAGCAATGGGGATAGACATGAGGGAGAAAGGAGTCAAGAAAAAAAATCCCTCGAGTGGAAATCTCCCCTTAACCCTTTTGTACACCATGCCGCATGCTTTAATTGGCTTATACTATCATGAGACTATTATATTTGGCTTTCAATGATATGGTGTGAGCTTGAGGGTAAAGTTAGATAGTTTTTGGGGTTTTGGTTACTAAAAAAATACACCTAAGACACCCTTTCGACATAACAGTTTCGGAGGTTCGTGTATACAGTTTGAATGTTGATAATGCTCCAGGATTAATGACTGCGACTGAACAATGCGGCATTATTCAACATCTGAGCAATGCGGCATTATTCAACATCTGAGCAATGCGGCATTATTCAACATCTGAGCAATGCGGCATTATTCAACATCTGAACAATGCGGCATTATTCAACATCTGAACAATGCGGCATTATTCAACATCTGAACAATGCGGCATTATTCAACATCTGAACAATGCGGCATTATTCAACATCTGAACAATGCGGCATTATTCAACATCTGAACAATGCGGCATTATTCAACATCTGAACAATGCGGCATTATTCAACATCTGAACAATGCGGCATTATTCAACATCTCAGATAGCCAAACAATCTAATTAGAAAACAAACAGAAAAGCAAAGAAGGACAGATATACAGAGACGGTTACTGGCTTTCCTGTACACACACACACACACACACACACACACACACACACACACACACACACACACACACACACACACCTTATAGGTAGGCCAGCAGAACTAGAGCAAATGGGCTGCAAATTTCCACACTTATTCCTTGGCTGACTCTTCCCAAATAGAAGAAATATCATATCGATTACTCTAGTTGTTATTGAGTTATGAGAAATTGGGTTCAACCAATAATGAACAGGGTATAGTCCTCCACCACTACACCACACGCACGACACTACAATATATATATATATATATATATATATATATATATATATATATATATATATACAGTATATATATTTTGGCTCGAACGTCCCTTGATTTTGGCCCTGTCACTCTTTCAACTATGGGGGAGGCACTCGCTATAGGCAGTTATGCCTTTTGCCTCCCTCAATCACATAGAAAAAAGAAAAAAAAAAAAAAAAATATATATATATATATATATATATATATATATATATATACCGGTATATATATATATATATATATAATGATTTCTTTACTTATTTGTATATACTGTACTAGGAGGGGTACCCGGCGTTGCCCGGGTTTAAATTCTACTACCATAATCACCATCATCAATCACTACTACCACAATCATCACAATACTACTACTACCATAATCACCGGCCTCGACCTCCCTGTGCCTCATTAAACGGCGACCTCGATTTCGGCCGCTAAATTACTTCCGATTTTGGATCTGACCTCATGCGTACCCCCATTTTGGGGAGCTGCGAACAACTTTCGTTCCATACACCTTTTCGATCGGAGGCCTCCTTCTGCCCCAAACGGCCATTTTTTCGCATTTTTTTCGCTCCCGTATACTACATAAGTTCTGCCGAAAATTGTATTAAACAAAAGTGTCTCTGATTTCCACTAAACTCGCCTAAAACCATCTCCAAAGCCTGGGCTTTCCAACGGTGCCCCACACTCCCACCTGGCACCACAACTGTGGGAGGAGTTTAGTAAAAAAAAGGTACAAAGGTCGGGTAACTGACAAACAGACAAACATTGACCTTTATTTATTAAGATATCATACAGAAATACGTACCCCAAAAAACAAAAAATAATAATAATAATAAATACATAAAACAGAAGAAAAAAAATGTAAACAAACAAATGCCAAATAATGACAGAGTCTGGCTTGAATTTAAATACAATGGTGTATGTTGTGGCGTTTACAAAAGAAGATGGCTGTAATCTAAGCTCTCTATATTATGTACCGGGCTGCTGTACCCTTTGTTATAGTGGTACAGGATTGGGGATATTTAGATCACACATGTACAGTTGGTCAAATAAGTCGTGTCGCAGCTCTCTGTGTGCTGTATTAATGTCTGTCGGATGTTGACTAGGATGTGTATAGATAGGGACATGTTTGTATATCTCACTCGAAACGATAAATTAATGCTTAGATAGTATTGATACCAATTATTGATCGAAATATACTTGGTGCCGCGACATCACTTACTTGGCCAACTGTACAGTCGCGCTAATAAGTGATGTCTCGGCACCAACTATGTTTTGATCAATAATTGGTATCAGCAATATTTAATCTTTATTTGTTTATATTGAGTGAAATATACAAAACAATTCCTACACTTACCCACCCTATTCAACATCTGACAGACATTAATACAACACAGAGCAAGCCAAACGTAATGCCAGCTGGGACATTACTTATTAGCGCGACTGTACAAGGGGTGAAGTTTAATAATATTACAAGCATACGGAATATTTATCCTTGCACACATACATATACTGTAGGTCTCAGAGATTAAGTACCGGTATATATTTAAATTAATAAAACACACACACACACACACACACACACACACACACACACACACACACACACACACACACACACATACACAATCATATTTCTACATACAGTCACACTATCCTCTCCCCCATATCTCTCTCTCTCTCTCTCTCTCTCTCTCTCTCTCTCTCTCTCTCTCTCTCTCTCTCTCTCTCTCTCTCTCTCTCTCTCTCTCACACACACACACACAATAACCAAGCCAGCCAGTACTTTCAATACAATGTCGTGTGTTGTTAGTAAGACACAAGAAGAGAGATGTAATCCTATATGGCTCTCTAAATTATTAACCAAGCTACTGTACCGTTTGTTACATGGTACGACGTTACACACATACGTACACACATATACACATACATAATACACTGTTTATTATTATTATTATTATTATTATTATTATTATTATTATTATTATTATTATACACACATACACTATCTCTAGCTGTAAGGGGGAAGGGTATATTTATTTGGTCGATTTATATATTTATTTATTTAGTTTCCTCGCTAGACTTCCATCAAGCTTCAGTACTAATTAGCTTTAACCTGCATTATTCATGATTAGGTGGAACGACATTATGAGTTATTGTGTATGTGTGTGTTGCTCAGTTACTCAGTTACTTGTTCGTCAAGGGGAATCCACGCAATGCGAGCTAAGCTCATTATTATCGCGCCTCCTTAACTGGGAATGTATTGCGTGAAATGCATGTTAAGTGTTTTATGTACTGTTGGAATGGCTGTGGATGTGTGTGTAGTCTGTATTTTAGCCAATTGGCGACATCGGAAACGAAGGCTTAGGGTGGATCTGTATGGTACCATTCTCACTATAGACGGTACCGTCTCGCCCGAAGGCTTAGGTAGCCATCAGCTTAGGTGAACCATATGATACCCATCTCGCCTTGTACCATTTTTGCCAACCCCAGATGGGACGTCACAACGTCGTCCACTTATTCCAGGTACCTATTTACAGCTAGGTGAACTGAGGCTAACACATGAAAGGAGACGAGCCCAATTTGTCTCCGCCCGGCCGGGGATTGAACCCCCGACCCCTCGTGTGTGAGACGAGAGCTCTACCTACTAGGCTACGGGCTGTGTGTGTGTGTGTGTGTGTGTGTGTGTGTGTGTGTGTGTGTGTGATTCAATTTGTTAGTGTAAGTGCTGTATCATGTATGTGTGTGTGTAAGGTATATGTGTGTGTGTGTATGTTTGTGTGTAAGGTATATGTGTGTGTATGTATGTGTATTTTAATTTGTATAAGTGCTGTATCATGTATGTGTGTGTGTAAGGTAAATGTGTGTGTGATTGGCGTGTGGGTTTGTTTGTATGGGTGTATGTGAGAGAGAGAGAGAGAGAGAGAGAGAGAGAGAGAGAGAGAGAGAGAGAGAGAGAGAATGTTCCTGCCGAAAGCCAGTCCCTCCTAAATTACAGGCTCGCTTTCGCTAACCAAGAAATAATTCGACATTACACAAGAGGTTTTAATATTGGCAAATAAATGGGCGAAAGGTCTTAACATCGTCAAACTAACGGGGCGAACGTCTTAGAATCTCAACACTAATGGGGCTAAGCATGAGGAAGAAGGGGTCCAGAATAAAACCCTTAATTGTAGTAATGTATAGGACTCGCAAATTTATTTTGGGAGATTAAGCCCGTATTGACGTCACTAAAAATTGGACCTCACACTGTTAAAAATATGGGTTTATAGAAGGCATGAAAAGGTTAAATAAGGTGTCCATCATAATATACCGTTATGAAGATATATTGGTACAGGTAGCGCCAACGAACTTGACAAATAATCTTGACCCCTTAACTTCTCATAACTCGAAATTAATGAAAGCAATAGGGCTGAGCTTTCTATCATTTGGGAAGAGTCCACCAGGAAATAGGTGTAGATATTTACAGTCAGTTTGCTCTAGGCCCTTTTGAATTACAGAGAGGTCAGGGATCAAGATTATTGCCAAGTTCGTTGGCGCTATAATTCCATTCATTATAAGTAGGCGAGAGATCTTAACTTCTATCCTCTGTAGCTTAAAAAGGGCTAGAACAAATGGGCCGTAAATTCCCACACCTATTCCCTGGCTGACTCTTCCTAAATGGTATTATATTAACTGGATTACTCTAGTAGTGTGTGAGTTATGGAGGATAGAAGTTAAGATCTCTCGCCTACTTATAATAATGAATGGATTATACCTACAATAATGAACTTGCCTAACATGAGGGATAGAAAGGTAAATTACTGTCAATATACCCAATGAGATATATACCTTTTTGACGCCCTTGATTGTGTACAGTGCAGGCTATCAATCTTTCTCTCAGCTAATATTATTATGTTCCTTCCAACAACCAACTATACTCCTAAAATCGATTAATGAAATTTACAAACACATGTGGCAGTCCGTGGATTCGAACCCAGGATGCTCACACCGAAAATCAACACCATATGCATCGCACCACGAAGACAGTTAAAGAATGGTGGACACTGCCTACGATTTATTATGCAATATAAACGATAAACCCCAAATATCTTAGCAATTGAGCTCTGATAAGGCGTTATTGTAATCAAGTGATAGCGTTATCTTAAGGGGGGTACTACTCGATTTTGTGGGGCTATTAATTCATTTATTAATTTATTTTTTAGTTTCTTCGCTAAACCTCCTTGAAGCTAAAAAAAATACTCCCTAGATCCCCCTTCAAGATAAATTTGTACATTTTTCCCGGTTCCTCTTAAAATTACAGGCTCGCTTTCGCTCGCCAGGAAAAAATCGCCACCTAAGTGGCACGAAAGGTCTTAAAATTGACAACGAAATGGGGTGAAAGGTCTCAAAATTGCCAAACTAACGGAACAAACTTCTTAAAACCTCAAAACTAATATGTTAAACATGAGGGAGAAGGTGGTCCAGAAAAAGCGAGTATACCCCCTTAAGGGGAGGTATTTAGTTTGTTCCCTAGACCTCCATCAACCTTAAAATTACACCCCCTTGAGTCCCTTTCAAGATAAATTTGTACATTTTTCGGTAGAAAAATTTCCCGGCCGAAGGCCGGTTCCTCTTAAATTACAGGCTCGCTATCGCTCGCCAGGATAAAATCGACACCTAAATGGCACGAAAGGTCTTAATATGGGGTAAAAGTTCTTAAAATCGCTAAACTAATGGGGCAAACATTTTATAATATCAAAAGCAATGGGGCTAAACATGAGGGAGAAAGGGGTCAAGAAAAAAATCCCTCCAGTGGATATCTCCCCTTAAGTACCCTGCAGAATGATAGGGTGACAGATAATGATATACCTGTAGCTTTCTTTTTACACCTATATCTATATGTTACTTGGCTGTATGCTTTATGTAGTTATCTATTTAGATATATATATGCGGAGAAGTATATATATATATGTGTGTGTGTGTGTGTGTGTGTGTGTGTGTGTGTGTAATAATATATATAATAATACAAATAATAATAATAATAATATTAATAATTCAAAAACGGCATATTTACAGAATGGCAGCCCGATGAGCTGAAAGTACACATTTTATAATCTAGTGGATGAACATGAGAAAATAATGATGTATTGATATGAAAATGGTAAACTCAGTTTATAATGTATGAGCATAATATACAGTATATCAAAACATAAAATACATTAAAGATAATGAGTGCAAGTGTAACATACCAATGTGTGTGTGTGTGTATGTGTGTGTGTGTGTGTGTGTGTATGTGTGTGTGTGTTAGTGTATGTGTGTGTGTGTGTGTGTGTTAGTGTATGTGTGCGTGTGTGTGTTAGTGTATGTGTGCGTGTGTGTGTTAGTGTATGTGTGCGTGTGTGTGTGTGTGTGTGTGTTAGTGTGTGTGTGTTAGTGTATGTGTGCGTGTGTGTGTTAGTGTATGTGTGCGTGTGTGTGTTAGTGTATGTGTGCGTGTGTGTGTTAGTGTATGTGTGTTAGTGTATGTGTGTGTGTGTGTGTGTGTGTGTGTATGTGCGTGTTCTATCTGTGTATCTCTTATCTATGCATCAAAGGACTTTCCAAGGAATCCAAGCACCAACAGATCTGTTGATCGCCACAGGGTTAATAACCTAAGAGACGAAGAGAAGAAAATACATTTTATACAAGAAGATAATTATCCCCAAACCTACCACTCCCCTAATCAATAATTGGCATACTCCTAAACAAGCCCAATCATTGTCGGTGCTAATTACTAGAGTTATATTTTTAATAGGCAAGACGACTGCATCATAGGCCTATAATTTGCGGAGTTTGCTATATTTCCCTTTGTATCTTTAAGGGGAGTTTTCTAGTTTGTTTCCTACTCCTCCAGCAATCTTGAAATTTCACCCCTTGACCCCCTTTCAAGATAGATTTGTAAAATTTTCGGTCGAAAAATGTCCCGGCCGAAGGCCGATTACTCTTAAATTACAGGCTCGCTATCGCTCGCCAGGATAAAATCGACACCTAAATGGCACGAAAGGTCTTAAAATTGACAGAATGGGGTGGAAATTCTTAAAAATCACCAAACTAATGGGGCAACGTCTTAAAATCTCAAAAGCAATGGGGCTAGACATGAGGGAGAAAGGGGTCAAGAAAAAAGTCCCTCAAGTGGAAATCCCCCCTTAATAATAATATGAGAAATATTACCTATTGACTCGGTAAGAAGCAATAAGTAAAGAACGCATTTTATTAGTTATATTTTTATTTTGTTTGTCTATGTTTTTATTTTTTCCCAGCTGGCGGTACACTCGGATGCCAAAGTCTCTTGTGTGTTATTATAGAAAAACTAAAATAGGAAGATTTGAAATATAGTATTCTTTCAGAAATATAGCATGTTTACTCTCACTCCTAGATAATGATTTTAGTCCCCCTTTGGGTATTCACATGCATATTAATAAAGCCTCGAATAAAACAAATTGTCAAGAAATGATGTTGGGAAATGGGAACAAGAAAATATACACGATTTTTCAAGTGTACAAAATAGACTAGTAAATTCAGATAAAATAAACCTGGGAAAGATTTAGGTATATAGGTATAGGTAGATCGACACATAGATATAGGTATTGATTTAGGTATATAGGTATAGGTAGATCGACACATAGATATAGGTATTGATTTAGGTATATAGGTATAGGTAGATCGACACATAGATATAGGTATTGATTTAGGTATATAGGTATAGGTAGATCGACACATAGATATAGGTATTGATTTAGGTATATAGGTATAGGTAGATCGACACATAGATATAGGTATTGATTTAGGTATATAGGTATAGGTAGATCGACACATAGATATAGGTATTGATTTAGGTATATAGGTATAGGTAGATCGACACATAGATATAGGTATTGATTTAGGTATATAGGTATAGGTAGATCGACACATAGATATAGGTATTGATTTAGGTATATAGGTATAGGTAGATCGACACATAGATATAGGTATTGATTTAGGTATATAGGTATAGGTAGATCGACACATAGATATAGGTATTGATTTAGGTATATAGGTATAGGTAGATCGACACATAGATATAGGTATTGATTTAGGTATATAGGTATAGGTAGATCGACACATAGATATAGGTATTGATTTAGGTATATAGGTATAGGTAGATCGACACATAGATATAGGTATTGATTTAGGTATATAGGTATAGGTAGATCGACACATAGATATAGGTATTGATTTAGGTATATAGGTATAGGTAGATCGACACATAGATATAGGTATTGATTTAGGTATATAGGTATAGGTAGATCGACACATAGATATAGGTATTGATTTAGGTATATAGGTATAGGTAGATCGACACATAGATATAGGTATTGATTTAGGTATATAGGTATAGGTAGATCGACACATAGATATAGGTATAGATTTAGGTATATAGGTATAGGTAGATCGACACATAGATATAGGTATTGATTTAGGTATATAGGTATAGGTAGATCGACACATAGATATAGGTATTGATTTAGGTATATAGGTATAGGTAGATCGACACATAGATATAGGTATTGATTTAGGTATATAGGTATAGGTAGATCGACACATAGATATAGGTATAGATTTAGGTATATAGGTATAGGTAGATCGACACATAGATATAGGTATAGATTTAGGTATATAGGTATAGGTAGATCGACACATAGATATAGGTATAGATTTAGGTATATAGGTATAGGTAGATCGACACATAGATATAGGTATTGATTTAGGTATATAGGTATAGGTAGATCGACACATAGATATAGGTATTGATTTAGGTATATAGGTATAGGTAGATCGACACATAGATATAGGTATAGATTTAGGTATATAGGTATAGGTAGATCGACACATAGATATAGGTATAGATTTAGGTATATAGGTATAGGTAGATCGACACATAGATATAGGTATTGATTTAGGTATATAGGTATAGGTAGATCGACACATAGATATAGGTATAGATTTAGGTATATAGGTATAGGTAGATCGACACATAGATAGATCGATCTAGATAAATATATATACAGTATATATATATATATAGAGAGAGAGAGGTATGGATGATTAATGTGACGTATGTATTAGTGGATAATGGATTGTGATTAAATAACATAGAAGAGAGCAAAGGGATTGAAGAAATGTGATCTCTCTCTCTCTCTCTCTCTCTCTATGTACTGTATTTATATATTTATTTATTTAGAAAGAGAGAGAGAGAGAGTTCATGTGATATACCCCTTAGTATAGTTGATGGACAATAAGGGAAACATAGGAGTCTAATGTTAAGGTCCTGAGAGAGAGAGAGAGAGAGAGAGAGTGAGTAGGATGTAATTTAAGAAAATGTTTTAGGAGTAACAAGAATGTAGGTAATTTAAGATAATATCTCTCACTTCCTCTCGTTCTCGCTCTCCCTTATATATATATATATATATATATATATATATATATATATATATATATGGGTGTATGTGTGTGTGTGTGTGTACTGCATATACATAATTGTGGGTTGATCAACAATGCACACTGACATGTATGCGGACATGTACACATACACACACACACACACACACACACACACACACAAACACGTATATATATTGCACACTAGGCAGCAATACAGAAAGGTCAGTTCAATGTATAATATAGCAGGAATGATATTATAGGAGTTCATTTTACACACTGAGCACAAGTTCGTTCCTCTCTGAGATTTTATTAAAGGAAGAATCAAATGGTACAATTAAATTTGGGGAGTAATCTAATTTATTATATTTCACTCCCAACACCAAACACCTGGCAATGAGATTAGTTTAAGCATGTGATCTTCCCGGGATTGGATCCTGGGTTAACACATATAGCTCTTAAACACCCTAACCATTACACCATCAAGACAGTTAAAGGTTCAGTACATGACAATGATTATATATCCATTTATTGAATACTGGATATCAATCTATGCATGTACCCACACCCAACTGTACACTCAATAGCCAAATGTTTAAGGGGAGGTTTTTAGTGTGTTTCCTAGACTTCCATCAAGCTTGAAATTACACCCCCTTGACCCCCTTTCAAGATAAATTTGTACATTTTTCGGTAGAAAAATGTCCCGGCCGAAGGCCGATTCCTCTTAAATTGCAGGCTCGCTATCGCTCGCCAGGAAAATATCGACACCTTAATGGGACGAAAGGTCTTAAAAGTGACATAAATTGGGTGAAAGTTCTTAAAATCGCCAAACTAATGGGGCGAACGTCTTAAAATCTCAAAAGCAATGGGGCTAAACATGAGGGAGAAGGGAGTAAAGAAAAAAATCCCTTAAGTGGAAATCTCCCCTTAAGTGAAAGGAAAGCACATTTTATGGGGCCCAGATCTCTAAGGACCGACCTCGCTATGAAATGTTCCTGAACCTATAGGAATATTCTAATTGATGTATTTCTCTCCCAACACCAAGCACCTCCCAATGAAATTAATGAAAGCATGTGATATTCCCGGGATTCGAACCTGGGTTACCGCATACAGGTCTTAATTAAACACTCATCATCATCATCTCTGACGCCTCGCTTCCAGAGGAAGCGCCCCAAAAGGGATGGCCATGGCAGAAACTGCCTCCAGGCTCCCAGACATGCCCCGACTGACCCACTCCACAGTGCCATTTCCACTAAGTTTATTATAACCATGAACACTGAAGGAGCAGACCCAGAGCAGTCCCTCACCCGGATGGCAGTTCCACCACTGTTTTGCTATTTTATTTACCCCAGTGGGGCCCTGGCTGGAAGCATACCAAGCACAGGAATTTTCTGGAAATAGGAACCAGTGGTCCACTACTCCAGAGGCTGATTGCACCACCAAAGTGGCGGGCGGTGGGGTCGCCGCATCCCTACGCCTCTAAACCCTAACCATTAAGCCACCCAGAGAGAAAGGGAGAGAGAGAGAGAAAAAAAAGGTGGGCCCCCTAAGGAAGAAAAATAGAACAATTGAATTTGGGGAGTGTTAAAATATTTATAAGTGAATTTGGGGAGTGTTAAAATATTTATAAGTGAATTAACTACTGCATAATATTATCAAGGAGCTCTCCTAAATCAATAATAATATTTGTACTCTCATAAATAAAGTCTGAGCGAGGAATGGAACTTATGGAGGGCACTGTACATTACTGCCACTGCCACACCAAAGGTTATACACAATACAGGAAGAGAACAGGTTTATAAGGGGGAATGGCCGTATTTATTTGCTCGTTTATATATGTTTTTAGCGTTTTTAGTGTCCTTCCTAGACCTCCATCAAGCTTAAGGGGAGATATCGACTTGAGGGATTTTTTCTGGACCCCTTTCTCCCTCATTTTTAGCCCCATTGCTTTCGAGATTTTAAGACGGTCGCCCCATTAGTTTGGCGATTTTAAGAACATTCGCCCCATTTCTGTCAATTTTAAGACCTTTCCTGCCATTCAGGTGTCGATTTTTTCCTGGCGAGCGATAGCGAGCCTGTAATTTAAGAGGAACCGGCCTTCGGCCTAGACATTTTTCTACCGAAAAATGTACAAATTTATCTTGAAAGGGGGTCTAGGGAATATAATTTTAAGCTTGATGGAAGTCTAGGGAGGAAACTAAACACCTCCCCTTAAATATAACGCCCCCCCCCCCCCTCCGAAGACTCCCCTTCAAGATAAATTTGTACATTTTTCGATAGAAAAATGTCTCGGTTCTTCTTAAATTACAGTATCGCTATCGCTCGTCAGGGATAAATCGACACGTAACTGACCCGGAAAGACTAATATTGACAAAGAAATGAAGCGACAGGTTTTAAAATCGCCAAACTAATGAGCCGAACGTCATACAATCAGACAACTAATGGGGCTAAACATGAGGACGAAGGGGGACCAGAAAAGTGACCCATCTCCCCTTAATGGAGTGGTGAATGAGGTCGATGAAAATGATAGCTCTTACCTTTAACCCTTTGAGTACCAGCGACGTGTGTTATATTTTATTCTAGCTATATTTATACGATATTATGCAGCTTAGGAAGGATCTGTGGTAGTTACAAGGGTTGGTTGAGATAGTTTGCAGCCTTATTATTGCTAGAGGTCCTTCCTAATCTGAAGAAATTCGTCTAATAGTTGCCAGACTATAATAAAAAGGACGTCATCGGTACTGTAGGGGTTAACCCTTTCAACACCATGACGTCTTTATACCTTTGATTCTGACTAAAATTTGATGATTTTATGCAGTTTAAGAATGACCTATGTTACTAAGAGGGTTTATTGAGACCGTATTCACCCATTTGAGTCATATAGGTACATTATAAACTAAAGAAAATCGTCTAATGGTAACCAGACTATGATAACAATTACGTAATGGTGGTGAAGGGTTGAGGCTTTATAAAACAACGTATGATAATGGAAAATCGGAACAGAGCAATGAACATTATGATAAGAGAGAGAGAGAGAGAGAGAGAGAGAGAGAGAGAGAGAGAGAGAGAGAGAGAGAGAGAGAGAGAACGTGTGAGAGAAGGAAAGAGAGAGACAAAGCGGTACATTATTAAAAAGAGAGGGAGGAACTTTGATTAACAGAGAGAGAGAGAGAGAGAGAACGTGTGAGAGAAGGAGAGAGAGAGAGACAAGGCGGTACATTATTGAAGAGAGAGGGGGAGGAACTCTGATTAACAGAGAGAGAGAGAGAGAGAGAGACAGAGAACGTGTGAGAGAAGGAGAGAGAGAGAGACAGAGAACGTGTGAGAGAAGGAGAGAGAGAGAGAGACAGAGAACGTGTGAGAGAAGGAGAGAGAGAGAGACAAAGCGGTACATTATTGAAGAGAGAGGGGGAGGAACTCTGATTAACAGAGAGAGAGAGAGAGAGAGAGAGAGAGAGAGAGAGAGAGTAATTAGAGTGAAAACGATGCCTCCAGTCCGTGTGTGCTTCACCTTATATTATATTGGTTATATTTTAAATATTTTGTTAATTTCATCAATGTAAATACTGTACACACACACACACACACACACACACACACACACACACACACACACACACACACACAGGTACGTTCGCCTTCATCTATGATAATGTGTACAATTTTGGCATCCCTATTATCAAAAGGAAAGATGAACTGGAGAGAATATACAGGAGAATAACTAAAATGAGTCCTAGATTCAGAAATAAGCCATACGAAGAACGTCTAAAGGAGTTCAATTCTTTAGGGTGACTAATATATATATATATATATATATATATATATATATATATATATATATATATATGTATATATATATATATATATATATATATATATATATATATATATATATATATATATATATATACTGTTTATATATATACAGTATATCTCTCCACTTTGACTAGGTAGGTTAGATACAAGCATCCTCGTAAGGATCTCTATATATGTTGTTGCTTGTGTTCCTTTGTACTCCTTTATACATATACTGTACACCCACCAACATAATTATAATATATACAGTATATAGCAAGATGAAGGTGAAGTAAGACGTGGATGAGAAACAGACTGACAGCATGACGGGTGGGGAGCGAGAGTGTGTGTGTATACTGTGTGTGTCAGAGAGAGTGTGTGTGTATACTGTGTGTGTCAGAGAGAGTGTGTGTGTGTGTGTGTATATATGTGTGTGTCAGAGAGTGTATAAAGTACAAAGGAGTGCATAGTGTACAAAGTACAAAGGAAATCAAGCAACAACAGGTGTAGTGACCCTTCTAGGCTGCTTGTCCTCCAAAACACTGAGGATCAAGTGTCCAAACAGTGGTTTAGAGTGGGTAAGGGAACATTGGAAAGGGAAATACTGCCCTGGAACTAATGTCCGTGGCAGGATTAGGAAGTTAGTAGGGGACAGATGGGTTAGTAACTGAGGGGGGGATAAAATAAAGTTATTCATTTACAAACGCAGTCAGTCGCGGGTTTGATGCGAGATATTTGTCTAAGCGGAGTTTAAATGAATCAACGGTGCTGCAGTCTATAACGTCTCGGGGAAGCCCATTCCACAAGTTGACAACTCGATTGAAGAAGAAATTCTTAGATTCGTGTGAGTTAAAAGATTTACCAATAATTTTGCAACCGTTTCCCCGCGTGTAATTAGATTGGTCGATAGTGAAGTACTTACTACAGTTCATATTGTCGATGTCTTTGATGATTTTGAACACTTGAATTAAGTCGCCTCTTAATCTGCGCTGGGTTAAAGGAAATAGATTTAATTCTCTAAGACGCTCTTCGTATGGTTTGTTCTTTAGGCTAGGTATCATTTTGGTAACTCTACGTTGAACTCGTTCTAGCTTGTTTATATCTTTTTGGTAATAAGGGCACCAGGATTGAACGCAGTATTCCAGAAGAGGGCGGACTAAGGAATTGTAAAGGATTAGGATAACTTCTTTGGATTTATGCTCAAATGACCTGCCAATTATTTTGTTTGCCTTCCTAACAACTTCTGAGTTGACTCGGTTTTAGGTTACTCGATATTGTTACTCCCAGATCGGTTTCTCTGTTTACATTCTTAAGCTGAGTGCCATTCATCGAATAGTTTGCTTTCTCATTTAGGTATCCGACATGTAGTACTTTACATTTATCCGCATTGAAACTCATTTGCCAAATTTGGGCCCAACATGACAATTTATCTAGATTGTGTTGCATATCGTCAACTTGTTCTTTTGAGAGTACGCTATTTGCAATTTTTGTATCGTCAGCAAATTTTGAGATTGTACAGGTGAGACCCTCATCTATGTCGTTGATGTAAATTAGAAAGAGAGAGAGAGAGAGTGTGTGTGTGTGTGTGTATATGTGTGTGTCAGAGAGAGAGAGTGTGTGTGTATATGTGTGTGTGTCAGAGAGAGAGAGTGTGTGTGTGTGTAATTATTAAGTGTGTGTGTCAGAGAGATAGATAGAGAGTGAGTGTGAGAGAGAGAGAGAGTTAGTGAGTGTGTGAGAGCGAGTGTGTAAGTGTGTGTGTGTGTGTGTGTCAGAGAGAGAGAGTGAGTGAGTGTATGTGTGTGTGTGTCATAGAGAGAGAGAGCGAGTCAGGCATAATTAAAGACACACACTAATTCACGGACAGATGCAGACATGCTTTTAAATACTATCACTCAGACAGACAAACTCACAGACAGACAAACAGACAGATAGAGAAACAGACAGACAGACAGAGCGACAGACAGCCAGGACATACCTACAGACATAATAAACAGAGAGATAAACAGATGTACAGACAGCCAGACATAGACACGAATAGACAGACATACAGGCATACAGACAGACACACAGACATTCCTGCAGTCAGACATATGCAGACAAACAGACATGGCGGACAGACAAACAGACAGGGCAGACAGACAAACAGACAGTGCAGACAGACACACAGGCAGGGCAGACAGAGAAACAGACAGGGCAGACAAACAAACAGACAGGGCAGACACACAGGCAGGGCAGACAGACACACAGACAGTGCAGCCAGAGAAACAGACTGTGCAGACAGACAAACAGACAGGGCAGACAGACACACAGGCAGGGCAGACAGAGAAACAGGCAGGGCAGACAGAGAAACAGACAGGGCAGACAGACAAACAGGCAGGGCAGACAGAGAAACAGACAGGGCAGACAGACACACAGGCAGGGCAGACAGACAAACAGACAGGGCAGACAGACAAACAGGCAGGGCAGACAGACAAACAGGCAGGGCAGACAGACACACAGGCAGGGCAGACAGACAAACAGACAGGGCAGCCAGACAAACAGGCAGGGCAGACAGACAAACAGACAGGGCAGACAGAGAAATAGACAGGGCAGACAGAGAAACAGACAGGGCAGACAGAGAAACAGACAGGGCAGACAGAGAAACAGACAGGGCAGACAGAGAAACAGACAGGGCAGACAGAGAAACAGGCAGGGCAGACAGAAACAGGCAGGGCAGCCAGACAAACAGGCAGGGCAGACAGAGAAACAGGCAGGGCAGACAGACAAACAGACAGGGCAGACAGAGAAACAAACAGGGCAGACAGACAAACAGGCAGGGCAGACAGACAAACAGACAGGGCAGACAGACAAACAGGCAGGGCAGACAGGGCAGACAGACAAACAGGCAGGGCAGACAGACAAACAGACAGGGCAGACAGAGAAACAGGCAGGGCAGACAGACAAACAGACAGGGCAGACAGACAAACAGGCAGGGCAGACAGACAAACAGACAGGGCAGACAGAGAAACAGACAGGGCAGCCAGACAAACAGGCAGGGCAGACAGACAAACAGACAGGGCAGACAGAGAAACAGACAGGGCAGACAGAGAAACAGACAGGGCAGACAGACAAACAGACAGGGCAGACAGACAGACACACATACAGGACAAACAGACAGACAGACACACATACAGGACAAACAGACAGGGCAGACAGACAGACACACATACAGGACAAACAGACAGGGCGGACAGACAAACAGCCAGGGCAGCCAGACAAACAGACAGGACAGACAGACACACATACAGGACAGACAGACAAACAGACAGGGCAGACAAACAGACAGGGCAGACAAACAAACACAGACAGACAGACAGACAGACAGGGAAGACAGACAGACAGACAGGCAGACAGAAAGACAGACAGACATACAGGAAATATAGACAAACAGACAGGGAAGACAGACAGACAGGGCAGACAAACAAACACAGACAGACAGACAGACAGACAGACAAACAGACATGACAGACAGACAGACACACACACAGGACAGACAGACAAACAGACAGGGCAGACAAACAGACAGGGCAGACAAACAAACACAGACAGACAGGGCAGACAGACAAACAGACAGACACACATACAGGACATACAGACAAACAGACAGGGCAGACAAACAGACAGGGCAGACAAACAAACACAGACAGACAGACAGACAGGACAGACAGACAAACAGACATGACAGACAGACACACATACAGGACAGACAGACAAACAGACAGGGCATACAAACAGACAGGGCAGACAAACAAACACAGACAGACAGACAGGGCAGACAGACAAACAGACAGGACAGACAGACAAACAGACATGACAGACAGACAGACAAGCCTCAGCATCGACAAAATCGTACTAATAATTAGGTCATGACGCCGCATTAAACCGGGATGGTGATAAACTGGATTGGATGAGAAGAAGAAGAAGAAGAAGAAGAAGAAGAAGAAGAAGGAAGAAGGAAGAAGAAGAAGAAGAAGAAGAAAGAAGATTTCTCTATGCAATGCTGGCTCGCTATCGCTCGCCAGGCATAAATCGACACCTGAATGGGGATCAACGTCTTAAAACAGTAGGCTTATTAATGGGGTTGAATGGATACAAGCCAGAGAAAGCGAGAAAAGGAGAGAAAAAAAACAGGTCACCCCCCTTAATAACTGGAGACAATTGACACTTGAGCAAATTACATAATGAAGTATATTGAGCACATTCATTAATAATAATAGTTATTTGTACATGTGATACCCACGATTATGTGTGTGTGTGTGTGTGTGTGTGTGTGTGTGTGTGTGTGTGTGTGTGTGTGTATGTGTGTGTGATAAATATAATAAATATTTAATACATATATTTTCATCATTTACATCAATGCAGGTATTAATCATATTATTATCATAGTTGGTGTGTGTGTGTGTCTGTGTGTGTGTGTGTGTCTGTGTGTGTGTAATAATAGTAATAAATATTTAATAAATACATTTTCATAATTTACATCAATGTAGGTATTAATCATATTATGTAGTTGGTGTGTGTGTGTGTGTGTGTGTGTGTGTGTGTGTGTGTGTGTGTGTGTGTGTGTGTGTGTGTGTGTGCTTTTGCTTTCTTGTATTTTCCCAACTGACTATTTTTTATGCTTACACGAATTAATTCAATATTTTCGTATGCACTATTGCATTAAATATATTACTACTACTTTGATATACAATAAATAAATGTATTGTTATGCGAAATATACAATCGTAATAAGTTGTATGATGTGAATTAATTATATATATTTGTAAGCCCATCTATATAAACATTGTAATAGATACATAAATTATTTACATGTTTTGGTATGCGCAATTACCTCAAATATTGAATAACTGCATTGGTAATGTTTTCATGTGTGGAGATTAATATTTATAATTTAGCACATATGATTGGATAAATTATGTTTGTATTTAGTTTTAGATAATCTCAAACAGGGCAATGGGGTTTACCCCATTGGTTCGGGTTGGACAAAATTGACTAAAAAGTTCAATACTTTACAACAAATTCTCAATTCTCTCTCTCTCTCTCTCTCTCTCTCTCTCTCTGACTGGGAGCCTGTTTATAGTGGAGTGCCTCAGGGATAGATTCTGGATCCAGTTTTGATTATTATCTATATTCATGATATTGATATAGGACTAAATAACACCATCTAAATATTTGCAGATGACACAAAGCCTGGACACTCAGTATTAATTGAAGAAGACAGAAACACACTTCAATCATATTTAAATACAACAGCTGTAGAATGGTCAGAAAAGTGGCAGATGCCATTCAATGTTGATAAATGTGAGGTCTTACAAATCGGTAGTAAAAAAATAAATAAAACAAAAAATAAAAATATTTATATATATAGCCTATATACAGTATACTGTATATATATATATATATATATATATATATATATATATATATATATATATATATATATTCATACAAGATGAAAGACCAACCAATAAAACTACTGCACTAGTTAAAGACCTGGGGGTAGTAATAATTGAACACTTAAACCTCAGAACAACGTGCAGCAGCTGCGACCAAGGCCAATACAGCATTAGGGTTTATATATAGGAATATTAGTTATAAAAATTAGAACATTATATTACCATCATACCAAAACATAGTGAGGCCCCATCTTGAATATGGTGTACAATTTTAGTCTCTTTTTGCAAACAAAGACATTGAGTAGTGCGCCGTAGAGCAACGAAGTTATTACCATCACTAAGAAATAAATCATATTACTATATATCTATTGCCTGACGCCGTGATCCCCAAAGGGGTGGCCACGAACGAAACGCCCCCATGCACCTCTGTCCCCAGTCAGTCGACGCCCCTCCTCCCAACCAGCACCGCCTTCATTCATATACTTCTTCACTCCATCCTTCCACCTCTCTCTCGGTTTACCTCTCCCTCTCTGTCCTTCCACCTCGCTCTCGTACACGAAAGATTAAAAGAAATACATATATTTTTTTTCACTTAGGAATTGTCAATTAATCGATTGTTTCAAGATATTAGAGGGCTTTTATAAAATGTATACTGAAACACTATTCACAATCATTATCAATTCGAGGAAACTGGATGAAACTAAAAACCAGGAGAGCTAATTTTGATGTCCCAAAACATTTGATCACCTACAGTGTAGTCAACGAGTGGAATAAATTACCAGGGATGGATCACAAGGTCTTTAGAGATACTAACTATTACTTGTAACTCATTGTAACCCTCGCTCTCTGAAATATGTAATATCAGCTAGGGTGTGTGTGTGTGTGTGTGTGTGTGTGTATGCATATCGCATATATTCCAGTGTGCACACATGAACGAATTGCACTATCTATATTTTTGTGGCTTACAGGCGTGTGTGTGTGTGTGTATGTATGCATGTATGAGTGTGCGTTTCTAGTATATTGCACCGCATAAACGTATATATATTTTTGGTTTCCTCGCTAGACCTCCATCAAGTTTAGACAAACACCCCCAAGACCCCCTTTCAAGATAAATTTGTACATTTTTTGGTAGAAAATTTGTCTGGCCAAAGGCCGGTTCCTTCTAAAATTAGAGGCTATCGCTATCGCTCGCCAGGAAAACATCGACACCTAATGGGCACGAAAGGTCTTAATATTGACAACACAATGAGGCGAAAGGTCTCAAAATTGCCAAACTAACGGAACCAACGTCTTAAAACTCAAAACTAATATGCTAAACATGAGGGAGAAGGGGGTCCACAAAAAACGATTACTACCCCCTTAATATGACCATCACTTTATTCATTATATTTTGGCTATCACTATTATATTGTTATTTATCTTAATATACAGCACAGTTAACCCTTTGAAGATTATGACTTACAATGAAGCACGGTATCTTAGCAGAGAGAGAGAGAGAGAGAGAGAGAGAGAGAGAGAGAGAGAGAAAGGAAGGGGGAAGTACTGTACCCCACTTTCATTATCTCTATCTTACTTCCTGTTGATAAGAGAGTGTAAGAGTGAGTGAGTGAGTGAGTGAGAGAGAGAGAGAGAGAGTGAGTGAGTGATTGGGGAGAGAGCGAGAGAGAGTAATTGAGGAGAGATACAGAGAGAATAACATAAACAAACAATTGTATCACACAGAAAACCTATTACTAATCTTCCAATAACTTCGGAATCCTAATCAGTATCACCACAAAAGACATTCTCACTCTACATTGCCTTTCCACATGGGAGACTAAATAATAAACACAATATGGCCGTTTGTAAATTTGCGTTTGAACTAATTAATTATCCGGCCTATAACACGATTACATGGCATTCACACGGGGTAGTTTGTTTTTACGAGCATATTTTTAATTCAATTTCAATTACAAACATTTATTGTCATAAACAAATTTAAAAATATATACAATAGTTCCAACAGATAATCAACTCTGCGTAAGCAGAGTTTGGTATCGCCCCCCGTATAGTGGGTACCACACGAAAAAAATGTCTGTCGTCGGCGTTGTCGTTGTCGTTGTCGTCCGTCTGTCTCGGAACTCCTCCTAGACCGTTGGACGGATTTTCACCAAATTTCACACGAACATTTGTTGCGTGAATGCGAACGTCAGTCAATAAAGATTTTTTTGAATTTATGCAATAGTTATGATTTTAGGTCCAAAATATGGTTTTTACCCCCTCCACCTTCCCGGACACCCCCCCCCCCCCCCCCCCCCATCCCCCAGCAATGATGGCGTTCTAGGGGCGAAAACATCTCGCTATGCATTTGCTAGGTTAAGTTAGTTTAGTTGGCATTAGAAGTGATGGTAGTAATAGTGGGATTGATGGTGATAGTAGTGATGATGGTGATAATAGTAGTGATGATGGTGATAATAGTAGTGATGATGGTTGTAGTTGTATTGATGATGTTGACAGTAGTGATGATGATGACAGTAGTAGATATGATGGTGACAGTAGTAGATATGATGGTGACTACTAGTAGTAGTGATGATGGTCATAGTAGACGTGCCGTTTTGCCCAAAATCAAAACGGCATACCCAACTCTGCGATGGGTTACCATCATCACTACTAATACCATCATCAATCACAATCAACATAATCACTACTACTGCCATCATCACTACAACTGCCATCATCACTACAACTGCCACAATTATCACGAGTACTGTCATCATCACCATTACTATGATCATCATCACTACTACAATTACAATTATCACTACTACTCTCACCATAATCACTGTCCATTGTCACTAGCATCTTAATCACTACTATCATCATTGATACTACAACTATCAACCATCATTACTAATATCATCACCACCATCTTACAATCATCATTACTACTGTTAACATCATCACTACTACTATAACCATCATCATTACTACTGTCACAAATATTACCATATTAACTACTACTGCCATCATCACCATTACTATGAACTTCATCACCACAACTATCATCATCATCACTACAAATTTCACCATCCTCACTACTACTCACCATCATCACTAATACTCACACCATCGTCACTACCATCATCACTAGTCATTATTATCACTACAACTATCATCATTACTTGTCACCATCATCACTACTATTATGACCATCATTACTACTACTGTCACCATCATATCTACTACTGTCATCATCATCACTACTGTCATCATCATCAATACAACTACAACCATCATCACTACAATTATCACCATTATCACTACTATCACCATAAATCCAAATATTACTACCATCACTGTTAATGCCAACTAAACTAACTTAACCTAGCAAATACGTAGCGAGATGTATTCGCTCCCAGAACGCCATCATTGCTGGGGGGGGGGGGGGGGGACCATATTTTGGACCTAAAATCATAACTATTGCATAAATTCAAAAAATCTTTTTTGACTGACTTTTGCATTCACGCAACAAATGTTTGTGTGAAATTTGGTGAAAATCCGTCCAACGGTCTAGGAGGAGTTCCGAGACGGACGACGACGACGACGACGACGACAGACATTTATTTTGTGTGATACCCACTATACGGGGGGGCGATACCAAACTCTGCTTACGCAGAGTTGATAATGACAGTAGTGATGATGGAAGTGACGATGGTGTGTGTATTAGTGATTATGGTGAGTAGTAGTGATGATGGTGGAAGTTGTAGTGATGATGACAATAGTTGTGATGATGAAGATCATAGTAATGGTGATGATGGCAGTAGTAGTGATGATGGTGACAGTAGGATACATGATGGTAATACTTGTGACAGTAGTAATGATGATGGTTATAGTAGTAGTGATGATTTTAACAGTAGTAATGATAAGTGTAAGATGGTGGTGATGATAGTAGTAATGCTGGTTGATAGTTGTAGTATCAATGCTAGTAGTGATTAAGATGGTTGTGACAATGGTGACAGTAGTAGTGATGATGGTGAGAGTAGTAGTGATGATTGTAATTGTAGTAGTGATGATGATCATAGTAATGGTGATGATGACAGTAGTCGTGATGATTGTGGTGGTTGTAGTTATGAAGGAAGTAGTAGTGATGATGGTATTAGTAGTGATGATGGTAACCCATCGCAGAGTTGGGTATGCCGTTTTGAGTTTGGGCAAAACGGCACTTCTACTTTATTATTATGTTGCTAGCTGCACAGAACAATAAGATATAATATTATGCCCAAGAAACAAAAGAAAAAAGAAAAAAAATAATAAGAAAAAACAAACATACACAATAAACAAAACAATAATAATAATAATAGTGTATAGTGATAAACTGTTTGGCCTTATTTAGCCTAATAACATATCCAGAGAGAGAGTGTGTGTGTGTGTGTGAGAGAGAGAGAGAGAGAGATATGGGGTGGGGGGGGGGTGGAATGGGGGTATATATTTTGCACTTCACTTAATTATCTTTGAGAGAGAAAGAGAGGAGAGGAGGTGGGGAAATAATGGTTGATTCAGGGTATATATTTTACACTTTACGTTATTATCTTTAAAAGAGAGGCAGAAAGAGAGCTGGAGCATGGTGTATATTTATCACATTAATTTCATTATCAATTTATCTATCTTATACTGATTGATGTTAAGATCAATTGTAATATGCAGGATATATGCATAGCAAGTCTCACCGCCACCCCAGTTCCCACACAATAAGGGCATAAGTCCTCCTCAACACCAGCATCAAAGTGCCCTTCTCGCCCAGAGCATCTCCCCTACCCGGCATCATCACCAACGAGACGGCTACCACTAACCCGCCAAGAAGATTTACTATGTACTATATATTTCTGAAAATAAATATCATCATCATCATCAAGAAGTTCTCACATCGCACAAGCCCTTCTGGCCCTCATCACCACCAACACAGGAATAGCAGCACAAGAGACACCCCAGCCTCCTTGACCAAACCATCAATCACTTTAGGAGTAATCCTGTTTTGGGACAAAGCGGTTGGCTCGACGCTACCAAACAACAAGCTGTGTTCGATACCAGAAGCGGTAGGGTCTCGATGCTGCTCAAACTCTAGCTGTATTCGATACCATACGCGGTAGGCTTGATGCTGCCCAAACTTTAGCTGTGTTTGATACCAGAAGTGGTAGGCTCGACGCTGCCCAAACTACAGAAGCTGCTCAAGAATGAAGTAAGCCAGAATCTTCAAGAAAAGCTGGGTTTGAGACCAGAAGTGGTAGACTCGAAGCTGCCCAATGAAGAAGTACATCGAAATCATCAAGAAAAGCTGAGTTCGAGACCAGAAGCGGTAGGCTCGATGCTGTCCACATAAAAAGAAGCAAACTGAAGACTTCCCTGACACAGACAAGATCCAAGTCACCAGATACTACTACAGCCACAAAGACTATCCAGAGTCCAGCCAACAAGAACAGAATTAAGTCCCTCTTAAAATCTTCTACAGTCAGAGAATCATTGAGTCCTCCCCCAAGTGCTCCATTCTCACTGAGTTAAGTTCGAAGGCAGAGTAAGTCATTTTGGATGAAGTTCATTTCTCCATAACTTAAATATACTCCTGTGAACCAGTAAGACTATTTTTTTTAATATTTTTCTTGTTGAAGATCAATATACATATCATAATATTTAATTCTTAACCCGGCAAGTGCGATAAGCCTCACGGAAGTATGTGTATAGCGAATGAGATAGGCCTCGCAGAAGCAAGACCATGAAAAAACCCTTCCAAAACACCCCAGGGGCTCTCAAAACAAATTAAATAGGTCATCAGGGTTAAAGAATCGAGAGTCTGCATGAATCTAGTAACAGATAGTTCCACAAATATATTATCCCTATGATTATTGTATTATTATTCTAACCACTATATTTATGCCCGAGTTCTATATACAGTATAACCATTGTGTATAACTATATGTGTATATATAAATATATGATTTTATAAATTGCCTTGTTAATTTATTGTATATTGTATATTGTATATTTATTGTATATTGAATATCTTATTCTTCCCGTTTAGTAAATCCACATTATTTGTCAAATTCTAGCATAACAAAGTGCATACCATAGCCACTGCAACAACGAATCAAAGTCCCATCATTGGCAGTCATACAGTAATAGCTTTATTAATTACGCCATCGATTTAAAAGTCCCGTATCTTCCCCGTTAATTGGCAAGTGGAATGAGCATCTACCCTGGAGACAGATCATAACTATACCCTGTCCATTATAGGTAGGCCAAGAATCGTGAACTCCTTCCTCTGTAACTCAAAAAAGGCTAGAGTAAATGGGCTGTACATGTCTACACCTATTCCCTAGGGGCCTAGAGGACTTTTAACTTAGTAGAACAAATTAATTTGATTACTCTAGTTCTTTTTTAGTTTATTTTTTGGTCAACTGTAATATATATATATATATATATATATATATATATATATATATATATATATATATATATATATATATATATAATTATATACTGTATATATATAATTTTTAATATATTTTTGAGTTTCTTCGCTAGACCTCCATCAAGTTTAGAAAAACACCCCCAAGACCCCCTTTCAAGGTAAATTTGTCATATTTCGGTAGGGCCAGTTCCTTCTAAAATTAGAGGCTCGCTTTCGCTCGCCAGGAAAAAATCGACACCTAAAGGGCACAAAGGGTCTTCATATTGATAAACAAATGAGGCGAAAGGTCTCAAAATCGCCAAACTAACGGAACGAACGTCTTAAAACCTCAAAACTAATATGCTAAACATGAGGGAGAAGGGGGTCCATAAAAAGCGAGTAGTACCCCCTTAATATCGTTAATGCCCCCAAACGCGCGAGCAACTAAACTAGCCCATTAAATTATACGGAACGACGCATTTACATATTACAAGGATAATATTCCCTTAATAGGATTTTCGTTTGAAGTACGGGCTCTAGTTTTAGGGTATTATCGTTGCTGGTATTATCTTTGGCATTAATAATAATAATAATAATAATAAGAAGAAGAAGAAGAAGAAGAAGAAGAAGAAGAAGAAGAAATCAAAATTATTATAATAATAATAATGAAAATAAAACTAATGAAAATAATAATAATAATAATAATAATACCGGTAATAATAATAATAATAATAATAATACAAATAATAATAATGATAATAATAATATTATCACCGCTCTTCACATTTATATCCTTATCATTATATTCATCATCATCATCATCATCATTAGGTTTATATCATCATCAATACTGTCATCATTGTCATCATCTTTATTATTATCTTCACTACCACCACCATCATCATCATAATCATCATCAAGATCACAATCACCATCATCACTAACAAGCATTATCATCACCACAAGTCATAATCACCACCATCATCACTACAACACAAGCAATCGTAATTATCATCACCATTATCGTCACTAACATAATCATTTTCACCATCATCATTGTCATTATCATCAACACCATTATCATCATCACCACCACCACCATCACTATCATCATGATCAATATTTTCATCATCACCATCACCACTACCACCACCATCATTACCATCATCACTATCACTCATCACCATCACCAATACAGTATCTTCATCATCACCATCATCACCACCACCACCATCATCATTATCATCACCTCTATCACTTGCTATCATCACCACCACCACCACCACCACCACCACCATCATCATCATCACCACTACCATCATCATCATCACTACCATCATTATCAACTAAATATTCACAACTATAGCGATTCTGACTTTCCCCCTAATCCATAACCAACTTCGGCAAAATATCCAAATTGCTCTTGTCATGAATACTTTAAAATCCCACACGCTCACACACACTCACACACTCACATACACTACACACACACACACACACAGCCCGTAGCCTAGTAGGTAGAGCTCTCGTCTCACACACGAGGGGTCGGGGGTTCAATCCCCGGCCGGGCGGAGACAAATTGGGCTTGTCTCCTTTCATGTGTTAGCCTCAGTTCACCTAGCTGTAAATAGGTACCTGGAATAAGTGGACGACGTTGTGACGTCCCATCTGGGGTTGGCAAAAATGGTACAAGGCGAGATGGGTATCATATGGTTCACCTAAGCTGATAGCTACCTAAGCCTTCGGGCGAGACGGTACCGTCTATAGTGAGAATGGTACCATACAGATCCACCCTAAGCCTTCGTTTCCAATGTCGCCAATTGGCTAAAATACAGACTACACACACATCCACAGCCATTCCAACAGTACATAAAACACTTCACATGCATTTCACACAATACATTCCCAGTTAAGGAGGCGCGATAATAATGAGCTTAGCTCGCATTGCGTGGATTCCCCTTGACGAACAAGTAACTGAGTAACACACACACACACACACATATACAGTTATAGGGGAGGTGTGGTGGAGTGGTCATGCCACTGGATTGGGATTGAATTTGTGCTGTACCTAGTATCAGTGCATTACCACAAAGCCCACCGAAATGCCAAAAGAATACCCTCATTGTTCCCTAATTAAATAACACTGTATGAATATTCCCATATTCAAAATATGTTACAGGGGAACAATGCCTAGTGAGTTCACTGCTCAATAGGTGGAGTTCTGAGAGTGAGGGTCTGAGTCTGGAGGGTGAGACGGTGAAGCACTTGAACGAAGCAACCAGCCGCTTCAGAGATGGAGCTGCTTCGAGCCATGATGGATGCTTCACATGTCTCACTCCCCAGACTGGAACAAGACCTCACGGGCTTCACCGTGTTGAGCAGTGGAATGTACAGGCTCTCAGCCTATGCCCGAGAGGGAGTAGTTGGAATATAGAAGAAAAAAAAACCCACACTACACTACACACACAATACACTACACTACAAAGCTACATTACACTACACTACACTACACCTACACACACACACACAGTACATACACAGTACACACACTACACTACACACATTTCTAATTTCTAATTCTAATTTACATCAACGACATAGATGAGGGTCTCACCTGTACAATCTCAAAATTTGCTGACGATACAAAAATTGCAAATAGCGTACTCTCAAAAGAACAAGTTGACGATATACAACACAATCTAGATAAATTGTCATGTTGGGCCCAAATTTGGCAAATGAGTTTCAATGCGGATAAATGTAAAGTACTACATATCGGATACCTAAATGAGAAAGCAAACTATTCGATGAATGGCACTCAGCTTAAGAATCTAAACAGAGGGAAACCGATCTGGGAGTAACAATATCGAGTAACCTAAAACCGAGTCAACATGTCAGAAGTTGTTAAGAAGGCAAACAAAATAATTGGCTTTATAGGCAGGTCATTTGAGCATAAATCCAAAGAAGTTATCCTAACCCTTTACACTTCCTTAGTCCGCCCTCTTCTGGAATACTGCGTTCAATCCTGGTGCCCTTATTACCAAAAAGATATAAACAAGCTAGAACGAGTTCAACGTAGAGTTACCAAAATGATACCTAGCCTAAAGAACAAACCATACGAAGAGCGTCTTAGAGAATTAAATCTATTTCCTTTAACCCAGCGCAGATTAAGAGGTGACTTAGTTCAAGTGTTCAAAATCATCAAAGGCATCGACAATATGAACTGTAGTAAGTACTTCACTATCGACCAATCTAATTACACGCGGGGAAACGGTTGCAAAATTATTGGTAAATCTTTTAACTCACACGAATCTAAGAATTTCTTCTTCAATCGAGTTGTCAACTTGTGGAATGGGCTTCCCCGAAACGTTATAGACTGCATCACCGTTGATTCATATAAACTCCGCCTAGACAAATATCTCGCATCAAACCCGCGACTGACGCGTTTGTAAATGAATAACTTTATTTTATCCCCCCCTCAGTTACTAACCCATCTGTCCCCTACTAACTTCCTAATCCTGCCACAGACATTAGTTCCAGGGCAGTAATTCCCTTTCCAATGTTCCCTTACCCACTCTAAACCACTGTTTGGACACTTGATCCTCAGTGTTTTGGAGGACAAGCAACCTAGAAGGGTCACTAGAACTGTTGTTGCTTGATTTCCTTTGTACTCCTTTGTACTTTGTACTCCTTTGTACACACACACGCACTACACTACACTACACACACACACACACACTACACCACACACACACTACATTTAACTTTCTATCCTTGTATTATACCAGTTTATTACCAACAATATACTTTTAACAGGATAGATTAGTATTTATTTATTTATGTTTTATATATGGAAATTTTAACCTCTTCGTCACGATGACATAATTTTCCTCTCACTTTGGTTTGCCACCAGACAATTTTCTTTAGCTTATAATCTACCTCTAGGACTTATAGGGGGAACTACTATCTCAATAAACCCTCTGAGTAGGATAGAACTTTCTTAACCCTTTTGCTGCGGGTGACGTTCTGGAACGTCCTGGCAATTTGCAGCAATTTCCAGGCTTTAAAAGCCTGTAAAAACCGTAAAAATCGAGTGTCAGTGGGCGGGAGCGTGAGGGGCCCACCTCCGACCCTCAGAGCAGCGAGCGGCTCACTGAGGTAGAGTGTGTCTCGCAGCGAGCGAGTGCTAACAAATAGCGGGTTTCCCGCGTTTCACTGGCACCGCTGCGGGTGAACCAGGCCACGTACGAGGCCCATTCTGGTCTCATTTTGAAGCTATTTTCGCCTAGTTTTCGGCAGAATACAGTTCATTTAATGCAGATGCTTCATTTACCATTCAGGAGTGCCTGAATATGCCCTAAATAGCCCAAAACACCCCGCAGATAAAGGGTTAAGCTGCAGAGAATTGCCTAATGTTGGCCAGAATATAAGAGTACAAAGGAGTACAAAGGAAATCAAGCAACAACAGGTCTAGTGTCCCCTCTAGGCTGCTTGTCCTCCAAAACACTGAGGATCAAGTGTCCAAACAGTGGTTTAGAGTGGGTAAGGGTAAATTTGAAAGGGAACTACTGCCCTGTGCTAATGTTCAGTGGCAGGATTAGGATGTTAGTAGGGGACAGATGATTAGGATAAGAGGGTGTCATGGAACTGAAAGGGTTAAGGGGAGGTTTTTGTATTTTCTGGACCGTCTTTTCCCTCATATTTATTCCCATTACTTTTGAGATTTTAAGACGTTCGCCCCATTAGTTTGGAGATTATAAGAATCTTCGCTCCATTTCTTTGTCAATATTAATAGCTTTCGTGCCATTTAATGATTTTGGTGTCGATTTTGTCTTGACTAGCGATAGTGAGCCTGTAATTTAGGAGGTATCGGCCGAAATATCAGTTTACCAAATATATTTACAAATAATTTATCTCGAAGGTGCTCTTGGGGGTGTTGTTAACCCTTTGAGTACTAGCGACGTATTGCATATTATATTATAGCTATATTTAGACGATATTATGCAGCTTAGGAAGGATCTGTGGTAGTTAAAAGGGTTGGTTGAGATAGTTTGAAGACTTACTATTGCTAGAGGTCCTTCCTAAGCTGAATACAATCGTCTAATAGTTGGCAGAATATAATGAAAAGGACGTCCCTGGTACTGAACGGGTTAACTTTAATGGAGATTTTAGAAGAAAATTAAGAACAAAATAATAAATACATAAAATAAATAACAACCTTGATAATGTTGTTTCTGAAGCGCAATTTGAAACAGCCATATTGTGATTATGAAACAGCCATATTGTGATTATGAAACAGCCATATTGTGATTATGAAACAGCCATATTGTGATTATGAAACAGCCATATTGTGATTATGTATGTGTTTGAAACAGCCATATTGTGATTATGTATGTGTTTGAAACAGCCATATTGTGATTATGTATGTGTTTGGAAATATACCATGTGCAAAAGGAAATGCATTGTTTTTTTGTTTTTTTATGACGATTAGGATTCCAAATTTGTTTGATGATAATTATTCATGGGTTTGCTGTGCGACATAATTGCTTTTGATCATTCTCTCTCTCTCTCTCTCTCTCTCTCTCTCATATGCAATGTGTGTGTGTTTATTTGTTTATGTGTTTTAATAAAGGGTGTTCGTATGTGTGTGTATGTTTATGAATTACTCGTGGGGGGTCCTGTATATGAGGTGGTGTGTGTGTGTGTGTGTGTGTGTGTGTGTGTGTGTGTGTGTGTTGTGTGTGTGTTTATGAGTTACTCGTGGGGGGTCCTTCATATGAGGTGGTGTGTGTGAAACATGGCGTGAATCTTCCGGAGACTTTATTGATGTTATAGTTTTCTATAGAAGAACACGAATATCTACATAAAGCCGACCGGTACACACTTGGCAGATCCCTTTCACACCTAACCATTCTCTCTCCTTCTCTCTCTCTCTCGAATCTGGAGGCGATTTATTCGTCGCCACCCCATCGGAAATGAAGGCGTTTGACAATTATTGATAGATGGATAAACTGTTAATCTTTTCATGATGACGATTTGTTCCTTTGGTTCTGGCAAACAGCTTAAGAAGGCACTATGGGAGTCAGAGGGTTCAAGGAGATCAAATTTAACCCCTTGATTCCTAGAGGGCCTTCCAAAGCTGAATTAAGATAGTCTGATAATAGCCATAATAAAATATAAGGTGTCTATATCCATCTCCAACCTTGTGTTTTATATTGCCAATGTTTACTTGTATTACTTTTTTGTTGTTTTGTATATTCTTTTGTGAGGGGTGAATAGACTTCTCTCTCTCTCTCTCTCTCTCTCTCTCTCTCTCTCTCTTCTCTTTCTCCCTCTCTCTCTCTCTCTCTCTCTCTCTCTCTCTCTCACACACACACACACACACACACACACACACACACACACTCACTCTCACTGTCAACTGCAGTACTATACTTTAATCATAATATATAAAATTTAGCCAGTCACTGTTAATAACCGAAACACAATATTGAGGGAAGACTGTTGTATTTTGGTAATGCCTGGGTCTCCCTGCACTAACTCTCTGTGACCAGCAGCCCCCTATGTCACTATAATAGATCAGTGTTATTGCCTTCCTAAAACATGACAAGTGCCTCGGTTCTGGGGTGGGTTGCCAATTGACTACTTGCGAGTTTCAGGCTATATAAGGAAGTTGGAGCTGTGGCCATTGATTTTTAGTAGAATTACCAGCTAAAATACGGTTGTAGTACATTTATCAATACATACAACCCAATTTTACATACTTTTTAGCCACCAGAAACCTACATTATTATTGCATTATTATTAACTATCGATGTCTACAGCGCCAACTGCCTTATAGAGCGAACATCGCAAGTCCGTCAATTGCCCACTTGCGAGGTTCAGGCTATAGGAAGTTGGAGTTTTAGGTATCGATATTTAGAAGAATTATGAACGTTATGCGAGCGTGTAATAGGTAGAAAGGTTGCTATAATTTAGATTTATGTATTCATATATTCAATGCCATTATAGTTTTGCCGTTTAAACTGCCTAAATATCGATGGTAAAAAAATCTCCAACTTCATTATAGCCTGAAACTCACCTCTCTCTCTCTCCTCTCTCTCTATTTCTCATCTTCCTCCTCGGCCACGGACATTAGTTCCAGGGCAGTATTTCCCTTTCCAATGTTCCCTTACCCACACTAAACCACATGTTTGGGACACTTGATCCTCATCAGTTGTCTTTTGGAGGAACAAGCCAGCCTAGAAGGGAGTCAATAGCTACCTGTTGTTGCTTTGATTTCCCTTTCTGGCAGTTGGACAAAATTCAAAATAAAAGCTATTAGATTAATTCAATAAACCCTTGCAATCCCACAAGGACCTTCATACATTAGCCATACGAAGCAACGTTGCATCCCTTGCATTATTCTGACAGATATTTCAAGCAAATGTTCCGAGGAAATTATTCAAGTGTGCCGCCTCTCCACCTCTTGTCCCGTAGAACCCTAGGGCAGCTGAGAGAGGCCCTGCATTTACACTTTATCATCCACAATTGCAGAACTTCTGCTTATCAGAAGTCATTTTATCCCCAGAGCTACTACTCCTTTGGAATCTCACTCCTCCCTCGAATTGCTTTCCACAAACTTACCATATCAACAAATGTTTTAAATCCAGTTGTTACAAACAGTTTATGAATGGAGGATGACGTTTAGGCACATGGACCTTTTTGTTGTATCGGGGTTTTTCCTTACTACGTTCATTGTCTCTTTTAAAAAAAAAAAAAAAAAAAAAACCAAAGTGACTCCTTTGTACTCTCTCTCTCTCTTCTCTCTCTCTCTTCTCTCTCTCCTTACAAATTTGCTTGCATCCCATGGAATCAGTGGCAGCATGGAGGGCAATAAGTGTGGGTGTGTGTGTGTCTGTCGTGTGTGTGTGTGTGTGTCTGTGGGTGTGTGTGTATGTCTGTGGATGCTGTGTGTTGCGTGTGTGTGTGTGTGGTTGTGTGGTGTGTGTGTGTGTGAAGGAGAAAATAGTTATGTGCATACATAAAGATATGTTTGTTGGTGTGTTGTGGTGTATGTCTGGCTGTGTGTGCGTGAGGGGGGGGGGGGGGAGGAGGAAAAACAGATAGGAGGGGTGCGTGTAAGAGGGTTTATGAGTATGTGGATCGATTGTGAGAGAAAAGTGAGGAGAGAGATGAGAGGAGGGAGAGTATAGTGGGAGAGAGTAGACGGGAGAGTGAGAGTGAGTTGTTGTTTAGCGATAGGTGACTGCAAGGCATAGGATTGAAGACGGCCATTGTATATTATTGCTAAGTATTGTTGCCTCTGTTGCAATAACACTGGGAGAAGAAGAGTTACGTAGAGTTACATATATACACAGACTAAGAGGCGGGGGGGGGGTTTCTAAAGCTGATGGATGGTCTAGCGGAGGAAAATAAAAATAAATTACTGACTAAATGGACCAAAAAACCAAGCACTTACCGCCTATAATCCTAAGCGTTTTATAAGCGGCTTAAAGTCGATATCTGGAATGTGGGTGTGGTACTAGTGTTTTATACTTCAGGGGTTAGTACTCGCTTTTTGTGGACCCCCTTCTCCCTCATGTTTAGCATATTAGTTTTGGAGGTTTTAAGACGTTTGTTCCGGTAGTTTGGCGATTTTTTGAGGACATTTCGCCTCATTTTTGTTTTCAATAATAAAGACCTTTCGTGCCCTTTAGGGTGTCGATTTTTTCTGGGCGGCCAAGCAAAAGCAAACAAAGAGGCAAAGCAATAAGCATGAGCAATAGTGAGCAGCTCTGATTTTAGAAGGTGGCACCCCGAGGCTGAAAAAAAAAAAATCGGTTAGAAAAATGTTACAAAATTTATCTTGAAACATGGTCTAGGGGGTGTTTTTCTCAAATTTGATGGAGGTGCTAGCGAGGGAAACTAAACGACTCACCATCAAAATATCCGACACTTAAATGGCACGAAAGGTCTTAATATTGACCAAAGGAAAATAGGGCATAGGTCAAACTAAAGGGCTGGGGCATACGTCCTTAAGATCTCAAAACTAATGGGCCTAAGCATGAGGGAAGACATTGCAGGGTTCCAGAAAAAAAAAAAGCAAATAGCTCCCTTTAAGAGTTTGTTTCGGACAAAAGGGGAGGGACGGACTCAACAAAGCGGGGACTATGGCATTCTTGGGAGCGTGTGCCTGTTTGTCGTGTTCGGTTCGTAACGCGTCTACTTCGTGTTTCTTATACTAGTTTTTTCCTTCATCAGCGTTAATTAAGGGGAAGCCCGCGTAGCAGACGGTATTGTGCAGCCGAATTACGGGTTCAGGACCTCAATAGTTGTAAGGACGGGGGTTTAGTTTCCCCTCCTAGGACCTCCATCAACACGTTTTAAAAAAACAACCACGAGGACCCGCCCCCCCCATCGATATAAATTTGTACATTTTCGTAGAAAGATGTCCTCTTACAAATACAGGTCCTCGCTATCGCTTCGCCAGGAAAAAACTCGGAAACCTAAATGGCAGAAAAGGTTCTTATTACTGGCAAATAAAATGGGACAACATGTCTGAACCCAAAAAAAAAAAATCGCCAAAACTAATAGGGGTTTCCCTTTCGGAATAAGTGAGAATGTCTTGAAAAATCTCATAACTAATAGAGGGTAATAAACATGGGGGAGGAGGAGAGGACTCGAAAAACCAAACTGCCTCCCTTAAAGGCAAGTACCCCTAATGGGGGGATGGCCCCACATAGGCTATATGGATTAAAGGAGTTGCTGGAAAACTCCTGGTTCATGTGCCTATGGCTTCCCACATTCACCTACATAAGAACATAAGTAACATAAGGGAAAATGGGAGTCTGCCAGAAAGCCGATTGGCCTAAGCAAGGCAGATCCCTGTCCCACACAACCCCAAATCCAATTACAAAGCCCAATTATAGGCTCAAACACTCTAATACCCTGAGGATAATCCTACCAAAACGGTTTAGAGATTAACGCAGGATATGGGTGGGTCTGCAGAGCGCTGATTGGCCCAACCTACACAGACAGTAATCCAGCTCGGACTGTCGGAAACATTCCTCCTCGTATATATTTCACTATACTTAACCCTATCCAAGCTCCAATACGCGTTTCTGTCCTGTTTCTGGCTACTATTAGGACGGATTTTATTTCAGCATTAGTAAACGGTCTATGGAAGCTCAAAGGGTTTGGCATTGATTAAATAGTATTTACCCTTTTAATACCCACAGGCTACTTCCCTAAAGCTGCAATATCAAATCGTCTGATGATAGCCAAAATAAACTGCTAAAACGCGTCAGAGCTTCAAAGGGTCTAACAAGCACACCACATTATATTAATATTAATGTACCTTGATTTCGGTTCTCGATCACTCTTTCAAATTGGGGGGGGTGGGGACTTGTTGCAGGCAACATTGCCTTTTGTCTCCTTAATTGCACATAGGACAAACAAAATATTACATTTGCCTTAAGTTTAAAACGGTATTTTTCACTCTTCTATTACACCTCTACGGATGTTCTTGCCTTATTTACATGCTTAGGGAAAGTACAAAAGGAGTACAAGGGAAATCCAAGCAACAATAGATCTAGTGACCCTTCTAGGTTGCTTTGTCCTCCAAAAACACTGAGGATCAAATGTTTCCAAACAGTGGTTTAGAGTGGGTAAAGAAACATTGGAAAGGGAATTACTGCAACTGGAACTAATGTCCGTGGCAGGACACTCGGGATACAGTAGTCTCTAGCCCACTCTTTCGAATTTGTGGATCCCCTATGTTTAAGAATTTAGTGTGGCCCCCTATTGTTTGAATTTGTGGATCCCCTATGTTGCGATTTGTGGCCCCCTATGTTTAGAATGTGTGGATCCCTATGTTAGAATTGTGGACACCTATGTAGAATTTGTGGATCCCCTATGTTTAGAATTTGTGGAGCACCTATGTTTAGAATTTTGTGGATCCCACTATGTTTAGAATTTGTGGAACCCCTATGTTTAGAATTTGTGGGCCCCCCTATGTTTAGAATTGTGGATTCCCCTATGTTAGAATTGTGGACCCCCTAGGGTTCGAATTGTGGATCCCCCTATGTTTAGAATTTGTGGATATCCTATGTTAGAATTTGTGGATCTCCTATGTTAGAATTTGTGGATTCCCTAGGTTTAGATTTGTGGATACCCTTGTTAGATTTGTGGATACCCTCTGTTAGAATTTGTGACATCCCTATGTTTAGATTTGTGGATCCCTTGTTTAGAATTTGCTGGATCTACTAGTTTAGATTTGGGCTCCACTATGTTTAGAATTTGTGGACCCCTATGTTTAGAATTTGTGGTCCATTGTTTAGAATTTGTGGATTCCTAGTGTAGATTTGGGGATTTCCGATGTTTGAAATTGTGGATCCCCTATGTTTAGAATTTGTGGATCCCCTATGTTTAGAATTTTGTGGACCCCTATGTTTAGAATTTGTGGATCCCCTATGTTTTTAGACTTTGTGGATCCCTATGTTTTAGAATTTGTTGGATCCCCTATGTTTAGAATTTGTGGATCCCCTATGTTTAGAATTTCTGGATCTCCTATGTTTAGAATTTGTGGATCCCCTATGTTTAGAATTTGTGGGGATCCCTATGTTTAGAATTTGTGAATCCCCTATGTTTAGAATTTGTGGATCCCCTATGTTTAGAATTTGTGGATCTCCTATGTTTAGAATTTGTGGATCTCCTATGTTTAGAATTTGTGGATCTCCGATGTTTTTCTTTTATTATGCTATTATTACAATCTGGATTGATTTTGTATGTCACTTGCTTTTCAATAATAAGTATACTTAGCTTTGTAATTGATGTATAGAATTTGGTTCCATGTCATCTCAACCAGTAACTCTCAACCAGTGCCAAATTAACACCCAGGACCAACCCAAACCACTGCCAAAAATATAGTACTAACCTAACCTAACCTAACCGTATTGGTTGATTTGGTACATGGTTGAGAGTTCATGGTTGAAATTGGTCTTATGGTTGAAGTTGACCGGTAACCATAGAATTTGTTTTCATAGAATAAATAATAAGAAGTACCAGAGATATGCGTCCATAAATGAGGGAAATAGGATGAACAGTCCAGGAATTCTTTATGGGTGGGCTAGACACTATGGAGCCGAGGTGTACGAGTGTTACCGTACTACTCTAGATAAGTCCAGGATTTGATGTAGTTCTGTCAGCCACTTTTTAGCTCATAGGGATTGTTTTTGATCTTCAAGTTGGTCTTTATTTATTCTAGTCATTGGTTTGCCTTATATAACCCTTGGCAACCCACTTACTATTCTCTTAGTTTTAGTTTTACCGAGCACTAATTCCTCGTTTGTAACATACTACATGTATGTACTTCTCTCGCTCTCTCGTCTACCTTCTCTCTCTCTCTCTCTCTCTCTCTCTCTCTCTCTCTCTCTCTCTCTCTCTCTGTTTTTTGTCCTCCTCTAACATGCCTTTTCCCATCCCTCTTCCACCTCCTTATTTCCAACTCGTCATTTCATTCCACTTTACTCCTTTTCCTTTCCTTCCTCCATGCCCCCCTTTCCTCATCCTATTCCTCCACTCCACTTTTCCCTTACCTCCCCTCCGCTTCACCCCCTCCCATACACTTAACCCTCCCCCCATCTCCCACTCTTTCCTCCCCTTCCCTCCCTCCTACCCCTCCACGTCCACTCCCCACCTCCCCTTTTCCTCCCCCATCTTACCCCCTCCACTCCACTTCCCTCCTCTCCGCCTTTCCCCCCCTCAATCCAAAATCACCTCAACAAACAATCCCCCCACTTTCCTCCCATTAACTATGACCCCTACACTCCACTTCCCAACCTCCCCTTCCCTCCTCCTACCCCTAACTCAACTTCCCCACCTCCCTTCCCTCCTCCTACCACTCCACTCCCCTTCCCCACCCACCTCTTCACTCATCCTGTTCCTCCACTCCACTTCCCCGCCAATTCCCCCCCCACCCCCCCCTCTTTCGTGCCAGTTAGGTGATATGGTGTAAACTGATGAGTGTAACAAAGATATTTGAGTGTTGTGTGTGTGTGATTGATACCAGGGTGGTCTGTTCTGGGATCAACCAATGTACAGGTATGATGTGTGTATGTGTGTGTGTGGGGGGGGGGGGGGGGGGGGGTACTCTGTGTGTGTTTGTACTGTATGTATGTATGTATGTATGTATTATATTCTTATCCCAACCAATGTATGATGTGTACTCTATGTTTGTATTGTATACAATATATACATTAATATATATATAGTATATATAATATATATATAATATATATAGATATATATCTATAGAATAACTGATTGAGTTAGAAGCTGTATATGTTTATGTAGTAGTTATCTGTTAATACCAGTTAACGGTTTTATAGTTTTATGTTTTATGCTATCATGGTATGTTTATGTAGTAGTTATATGTGTAATACCAGTTTAACGGTTTTATAGTTTTTATGGTTTAATGCCTATCATGGTATGTTTCCTTCCTTACACAACATCACAAAGTGTATACAAAGTTCTGTGAGTAACTGTACATCAGTAAACTAATATAAGCGCGACATGGGTGTACCTAATATGTATATGTGTGTGTGTGGACTGTACATACGAAGCGGTAAATATCTGTGTATGTCTTATTCATGCGAGCGTGTACATGTGTGTACGTATGAATGTACATTATATAGATCTTTGATGTATCCCTTAGTGCTAACCAGATTGTTGTACTCTTTCAACTCTGGGGGAGGCACTCGCTACAGGCAGTTCTGCCTTTTGTCTCGCTCACTCACATAGGGGAACACAAATTAATATTATAGGTATATACTGTATATATACTCCATTGTTAGTAACACACACACACACACACACACACACACACACACACACCCACACACACCCACCATTCTCATCTCATTACGCTCCATTCTGTTGACATCCTCTACTTTAACGGCCCATGTTTCTGAGGCATACGTCATTGCACTTCTAACACATGAGGCATACACCTTTCCCTTCAGGGGAGAGGCATTCTTTTCATGGTCAGGATTGGCATCAATTCTCTGAACTTCCCCCCAGGCCACACCTAATTCTAGCAACAGAGCAGCCTCGGCCCCAACCCAGAGATGGTATCTCCTATCTTATGTAAACTAATATAAGCGCGACATGGGTGTACCTAATATGTATATGTGTGTGTGGACTGTACATACGAAGCGGTAAATATCTGTGTACACATGCGAGCGTGTACATGTGTGTACACACAATGTACATTATATAGATCTTTGATGTATCCCTTAGTGCTAACACATTGTTGTACTCTTTCAACACTGGGGGAGGCACTCGCTACAGGCAGATCTGCATTTTTGTCTCCCTCACTCACATAGTAAAATATATATATATATATACTGTATATACATCCATTGTGTAACTCAACACACACCACACACACACACACACACACACACACACACACACACCCACACTATATCACATATATATATATTAGAGAGAGAGCATACCTGGTAACCAAAACATAGGACAGTCATTGATAAACACGTGTATGACTCAAAACACCACAACACCACACACACCCCACAACACACACACACAAACATCTCAATATTATATATATATAGAGAGCGATACCGGGTAACAAAAACTCAGACAGTCATTGATCAACACGTGTAACTCAACACACACACACACACCACACAACACCCACAAATACAACACACACACCACAACACACACTATATCACATATATAATAGAGAGAGAGAGAAGATACCTGGTAACCAAACATCAGACCAGTCATTGATAACCCAACGTGTAACTCAACACACACCCGACACACACACACACACACATACACACACACACACACACACACTATATCACATATATATATAGAGAGAGAGAGTTACCTGGTAAACAAACATCAGGACAGTCATTGATAAAACACGTGTAAATCAACACACACACACACACACACACTCACCAACACACACACACACACACACCACATATATAGAGAGAGAGAGATACCTGGTAACCACACACCACACACCCATTGATAAACACGTGTAACACACACACACACACACACTATATCACATATATATTATAGAGAGAGAGAGGATACCTGGTAACCAAACATCAGACAGTCATTGATAAAAACGTGTAAAATCAGGACATAACATAGCCGGGCTGCCTGTTCAATACATTATAATAGATACTAAGAATAATAAGTTTATTTCCAGCGACCAGTGCCATTTTTGTTACATAGTATTTCAAATATACTTATATAACCGCTTGGGGGTTTAGTGTTTTCACATTAGTTACAATACTAATACATTAATTAGTGTTACATACAGTAGGACATTACAGTTGTTAGTTGTGTATTCAGACCAGGTTGTGAAGGGACCACAATTTCATAAGCTGTAATTACAAATTACACCAAGTAGGTCAGATCAGATCTATGTAGAATAAGAGGACAGATAAGCCTGTGGATTATTAGGTTAACCATTGCACCTGCCTCAGGGTTTAGGACACCTTCATATAGCCTCCCTATTCTAAATACAGTAACGTTCTCTTTAATACAGGTATTATATTTTTACATAAGAACATACCGGTTGTATACAATTCAAATTAAATTTAAAGATCTGCTGTTTATTTCACTAAGACCTACCCGGTACTGGAGAGAGAGAGAGAGAGAGCAGAGATTGAGGAGAGATGAGAGACCACGCGGGACGATTGAGAGAGGAGCGAAGAGGGAGAGATGAGGAGGCGAGAGACGAGGGGGAGGGAGAGAGAGAGAGAGGGACAGCGCGGGGGATTATGAGGGCATAAACTTGGGGTGGGAATCAGGACAGCGAGAGATTTAGGGTTTAGAGAGGAGAGTATATCAATATACATACAAATGTACACATTAACACATGTACACACACACATACATACATATATATAGAGAGAGGGTCAATGTCTACAGATTTATTATGAACATTAATTTAATCATCAAGCAGAGTTTAGCAGCAAGGTTTTAACATTAGTCTTAAAGGTTCCTAGGCTACTGGAAGTTTGTACATTAACTGGGAGTTTGTTCAAAAAGTACAGGTCCTTTTACCGTGTATTTTTTTTTGACTATGTCAGTTTTGAATCATTCGGAATAAAAAGCATATTTGTTGTGGTCTCGTTGTGCTAGCTGTTACATTGAAATACTGTGGGTAGACTTAGTAGATACTCTGGGTAAAGCTGATTTAAGTATTTGAAAAAAAATATTTCGTGTGTCATGCGTTAGTTATCTTTAATATTTAACCATCTTAGTTCCTTTAATATAGGAGTGACCAGATCAAAACTTTTTGACTTTACCGTCAAAACTTTAGCAGCAAAAATTATGAAGTTTTTGCACTTCCTTGGGAGTTTGCGGTAGCATTTGATGGAAACCCCAAATTAACAATCCAATAATGGATTATACTTAGCACTAGTGTTTTACCATGATTGTTCTAGTGGATTTGTCAAAGTGATCTTTTATTCTATTGATATACATATGTGTCCCTACTAATTTTTTACTCATTTTCACTAATGTGGACATCGAAGTTAATTATGCTTAGGCAAAATATAGGCCTACGATTTTTTTACATGAGTGGTAGGTTCAATAGTGCTGTCATTAAGGCGTTATGGTGGCATTACTGGGTATTTTTGAAAGTACCGCACGAGATGCCTAGGAATATGCATTGGGTTTTATTACCGTTTCATCATTGAATCCATTTTGTATAAAATATAGGTCTCAGTTGTTGTAGTATTTCTTCCGTTTTAGTAATTAGATTGCCAAAATGGATTTACCGAGGTCACTGAGGAGAAGTTGTGTGTCATCGGGCATATTGTGACTAGTGTACAGTCTTTTGATATAGTTAATATAAGAATATAAAGAACATTAAGCATGTCATTTACGAATATAAGAAACAATAATGGGACCTAAAATGGATCTTGGAGGAAAACACGATAACACCGTATGTTACTGGTAATTTTAGGGATAGTATGTTATTCATAAGAAAACTGATTGCGATCTTTCATTTAGATAATTTCCAAAACCGAATGGGTTAAATTGAATTTAATGAGTTTTTTTATAAGGGTGTTAGGATGGGACACTGTCAAATGCTTTAGAGAGGTCACACAAGGTTAGCAAAGATACTGGTTTTTATATCGTTATTATTATATATTGCATTAGTGACAACGGTACGGGCCCGTTTTCGGTGGATAATTTTGGTCGGAATCCATGTTGGCATATTGAGAGTAGTTTATTAGTTTCTAGGAAATTTGATAGTTGATTAGCGACAATCTTTTCGAGTATTTTTGAAAAAATGGGGAGTAATGAGATTGGTCGGTAATTAGTGGCGTCATTATTATCTCCGCTTTTAAAAAGGGGGGGTGACGATAGCGTGCTTCCATACCGTAGGCAAAATACCAGTGACAATGGAGGTGTTAATAATGATTGTAAGGTAAAAAGCAATAACAGGTAATGAATCTTTAATGAATCGGAGAGAAATGTTATCACACCCAAAAGATTTAGTATTACGTAGGTGCTTTATTGTTAAGATAATTGTGTTTGTATCTACGGGTTGGGGAAGAAAATGAGAGGAGAGGTCGTTATTGTTATTGTCATTATCGGCTGTCGAGTCTTGGATATTATTTAGGGATGCCCTGGTTTTTTCATATGTCCTTTTTCCGACGTTTGCAAAGAAAGCATTGAAATGTTCGGCGTTGAATTGATCAATATCAGTTGGTGAGGCGTTGGATTTGGATTTGGAGGGGGGAACTAATGATTTTACAATTTTCCAAGTAGAGGCAATATTGTGTTTTGAGTTTAAGAGTTCATTATGATAGTGTTCTTTCTTTGTTGTTACTATAAGTTTTGTAACTTGTTTTTTACGGTTTTTGTAAAGACTGTAATGTTGTGTTATACCTGTCTTCTTTTAAGTTCTTATGTGCTACGTTTTTGGTTTTTATGGCTTCTTTAATTGCTGGATTTTTATTGGCTGGATTTTTGGTCTGTTAATTCATGTATTCATTGATTTTTTTTTGTTTCCTCACTAGACCTCCATCAAGCTTAGAAAAACGCCCCCTAGACCCCCTTTCAAGATAAATGTGTACATTTTTTGGTAGAAAAAGTTTCTGGCCGAAGGCCGGTTCCTCTTAGAATTACAGGCTCGCTATCGCTCGCTTTGAAAAAATCTACACCTAAATTGCACGAAAGGTCTTACAATTGACAACGAAATGGAGCGAAAGGTGTAAAAATCGACAAAATTATGAGCCGACCGTCTTAAAATTTCAAAACTAATGGGGCTAATCACGAGGGAGAAAGGGGTCCAGTAAAACAAGCATCACCCATTTAAGGGGAGATAGTCGGTTTTTCTGGTCCCCCTTCTTCCTCCTGCTTAATCCCATTAGTTTTCATATTTTAAGACTTAACACCCCTTTTCTGTGTTAATTATAAGACTTTTCGTGTCATTTTGGTGTCGATATTTTCCTGGCGACCGACAGTGAGCCTGTAATTTAGAATGCCGGGACACTTTTCTACCGACAAATTTACAAATATATGTTGAAGGGGTATCCTGGGGTTGTTATTTTAAGTTTGAAGGAGGTCTAGGGAGGAAACTAATCAAATAAAACATAAATTAAAAAATCGACCAAAACGTGAACCATCCCCCTGAACGTGGCGTCACACCACCTATTTCTTCCAGAATTATCCACACTCTCTTAAATCTAGGGTATAAATATGTTATGAAAAGGGTATTTTTGTTTCTATTTGAATGAGGAAGACAAAAGGCAGAACTGCCTGTGACGAGTGCCTCCCCCAGAGTTGAAAGATTGACAGGGCCGTAATCAAGGGACGTTCGAGCCAAAATGCCTGCACACACGGAGTTTGAAGCAATTCAAGTCATAGGAAGAAGGAAATATTGATTCTGGGAGAGAGTTCCAGAGCTCAGCTGTTGAGTAGAAGAAATATTGAGAATATCGTTTCACTCTTGGGTTGGAGAGTTGCACAGAGTAGGGGTGGGATTGTGTTGCAAGACATGTGCTACGTGTTCTACGAAGAGGAGGTGGTATACACTGAGAAAGCTCTGAGGAACACTGATTATTGTAATAGCGGTAGAATAGTGAGAGAGATGCAACATTGTGGCGAAGAGAGAGAGATTGCAGAAAATTGGTGAGTGGACGTGAGTTAATGAGACGGAAGGCTTTCTTTTCTACTTTGTCTAGATGTGCTGTGTGAGAGGATCCTCCCCACACGTGTGAACAATATTCAATACATGGACACACTGTACGTGCCCCTGTACAGAGGTAGGAGCTGCGCAGGGGTAAAGAACCCCCGAAGGCGATTGAGCACACCCAGCTTCTGGGAAGCTGTTTCAGCAAGAGTGGTAATATTATCTTTCCAAGAGAGATCAGAAGAAAAAGAGACGCCAAGAATATTAAGAGAAGATGAAGGGTTAATTTGTATGTTTTTCTACCGAAAAATTTACAAATTTATCTTGAAAGGGGATCTTGGGGGTGTAATTATAAGTTTAATGGAGTTCTAGGGAACAAACTAAAAACCTTCCCTTAAATTGAATA